>CAJNDV010021779.1:151454-168050 GCA_905221635.1 Symbiodinium sp. CCMP2456
CTAACCGACGCGAACCTTCAAGTATAGTCATTAATCCACGAAGCGTTCCACATTCTCGATCCAAGCCACGACTCCACTGTTTTGCTTAATTCTAGCAGTGACCTTCCCTTGAAGCACTCTTACTCAACGATAAGATTGAAACAGATTGAACCCTCAATCAAACAAACACACACACGCACACACGCACAAGGGCCCGAAGTTTTGACTGCCCAGCCCAGTCCAGTGGAATTGCTGGCTACAGCCAAAACCACTACAGACCGAAGTCTGGTTTAGGGTTCCTTCGAGTGACCTCTATCAAGGCCGAAGTACATGAAAATGAAAGGAATTACCACGTTGGACCCTGCAAGGCCTGATCCCCAAACCAACACCCGAAAGCCCTAAACCCCAAGGCTTTCGAAGCCCTGAAGTCCCTCAGCCTCCTGAAATTAGTGAAAACAACCTACACATAACAGTCCCAACCTGTCCCAGGCCGCTGCACCAGCGATGTTGGCACTGCCGGCACCCGCGGCGACCCCAGGGGCGCCCGGCGGAGTGGCGTCGACGTTGGACTTCCTGGCACCTCGGCTATTGGTTTCATTGATGTTGAAGGTTCCACAAGGGTTGTGATAAGGGGTACTAAAAGGGTCACCAAAGGGGTTCTGGGTTTAGTGCATGTGGGAGACTTCATGCGGTTTCTATAGTACAAAGCAACTAGGTCGGGAACCTTGTAGCGTCGTCAGCATTTATAGGGATTGTACGGGATTCTATTACGAACTATATATGCAGACCTGCTACATGAAGGTTTGTTAATGCTAGGTTCCTTGTATCAAAGATCCGGAGAGGCATTTGGGACCTACATCAGTAGTGTCCAGCAGTTCCTGAAGTTCTCAAACATCTAGGAAGATATTGTTGGTTCCAGAATTTAGTGATCGAAAACGTCAGCCTTCCAGTATGTAAGGACCCCTCAATGGACACTTGACGCAGAGACGCAAACATGTTCCTTACATTACGATGGAGGCTCTCTCAGTAAATCGTTGTTGCACTTCAGAAAACTGCAATGAGGCTTCTGAGTTTAAACCATTTGCTCTCCGCCTGACGGAGACGCGGGGCCGGGGCATCTTTTCCCCCTCTTTTCGCCTGAGCCGGGTGGGGGGGGTGGGGTTGGGGGGGGGTTGGTGGCGCAGCCGCACCCTGCAGTGGTGGGCCTTTCCTTTTGACGGGGCTTTCGATCCTGGGTGGGCCTTCGTCCATGCGCCTGACAGTGAGAGACTCAATTTTCCTCCTCGCACCTGAGTTGGAACGCCCGCCTTCAGTGTTTTCCCATCTCGGCTTCGCTTTTGTCACAAATTCAACCCACGGTGCTCATCAGGTTCTCTGAGTGGGTTAACAGACTCGCTTAAGAAAGATCTGGTTTCTACAAGGATCTTGCTCCTACTCGTGAAGACAGGAGGTTTATGAATCTGAGCTTCAATAAACCTGATGCATGACAGCTCTTCACCGGCACGCATGCAACAGAAGCTTGAATCTGGATTCCAACCGCTAGCTCTCTCTACCGCTTCAAGCAGGGCTATTTACAGGGGGCCAACAGGGGTTAAGGGTTTCTTGCGGTACTGCTGGCCTGAGTATAAGTACCGTCAGTGGGATAATAAATAACTGCATAGGTTGCCCTACTTACTATGACATCACCCATGATGCATTAAGCTGATGCATATGGCTTCATGCCTGAAGCGTTGGTCCATCATGATAAGGTAGCTTTCACTATAGGCCATAAGGGCCATAAACATCGACCGGTTCATTGCAAGGATCGACAAAACAGATTCTAAGTGCTGTTGCATGCTACATGACGGCTTTTTGGTGCACGACTACATGGATTCGCTCGCGCAAGATTCGGGACATGAGATCCAGGAACCCACCAAACCGCAAAGCCCCAAACCTGCCCTACTCGATGATGATCTCCAGTTTAGGGTTTAGCGTCATTGAAGGATCCTGTCCATGATAAGCCCGCAGGGTTGTTTGCCGGGCTCCTGGCTGCGGTGCGTTAGAATGAAAATCGCTGGCTATTCATTAGTGTTCCTGCTTGTGGCAACAGTATTTCAGATTCCAAGCCCCAGACCCCAAGCCATGAGCTTTGAATCGCTGCGACGTGACAGGCACGCACGCGCCAACTGGTCGCCAGCAGTTTCGACGCGGATTCCATGGCACCAGGCCTGCTGCTAAGAGGCTTAAAGCTTCGTTGCAGGGGTGATCGCGTTCTATAATATATTCCGGTGTATCCTTAGCGCAGAGCCCCAACCCGCCCAACCCGAGCTTTCACTGAACCCGAAGAGCCCCATGCCCTGAACCCTGCAGCCTTGAAACCCAACACCAAGACCTCAAACCTTTACACCCCAAACCCTAAAGCTAAACCGGCTAAACCCTTAAACCCAACACCCAAGGCCCAAAGCCCGAAGGTATCCACAAGCTCCACCCAACAGCCTAAGATTCGAGTTGGGGCCGAGGCGGCCGAGACATCGACGACGGCTTCAGCCGGCAAGGCTATGAGAATTGGGGGTGGGGGTGAGGGTGAGGGGGGTGGGTGGGCGGGCGAAGGGGGTGTCTTGACATTTCGAGTTTCGAGGGTTCAAGGTTTACGATTTATATGGGTTTAGAGCATTAAAACAAGCCAAACCGCCGGGGAGTTTCAACAACATAATTTAGGGTCTTTGGACAGGAGAATCCTCCGCATAAGGACGGTTAAGCAAAAATGGCAGATGGTCGCAATACCCTATATACGTCGCCGGAGCTACTGGTATAGGCTGGAGGAATGATGAGCTGAAGCGCTTTCGGGTAGGGGGGTGGTTTAGGAACTACAAGGTTTAGGTTATACTTGTAGGGTTTCTGCAAGGCTTAGGACTGTTTATAGGGCCATTTTGGGCTTCAGGGTTCGGAGCATAGGACTTGTGGGCTGGGTTCTCAGGCTTAGGGTCGGAACGTAGTGCCTGGCCGGCACGAAAGTTTCCGCGGCTTTCTGAACATGCCTATGAATTATGCTGCGGAGAAGCGGAGAGGCCGAAGGTTCACTTGTTGTGAAACTATGCGATTATCTTGTTCTGGCGGAGAAGCCTTGTGGGACCTTGCGCGGGGACCCAGCCCCTGACATGTTAAGTTGCAGATCGCCTGGCGAACTTTTGTCCTACGGTAGTAGCGCTGAGGGTTTCAGGTAATCTAGGGCCTAGGGTCCAGGGTGCAAGGGAACGGCAAGCGGCACGCAGGCACCAAGATGGAAATTGGTGTTTCTCTGCATGCATAGCGCAGCCACCGGAAGAAGCAAAGTCCCTCACAATCGCTTTGCCCTGCCTTCTCGTGAATCTGGTATAGATTTCCTACGCAGGCTTGATTTTTTGGAAGTCCAATGCAGTATCCGCACGATTTGCCGACTTGTCCTGAGCCTCCTGAGCTGCTCTTCTCCACTGAATGAAAGGGGAGGGGCCTGACCCCAAGCCCGAATGATGCCTGCAAACCAGGGTACGTTAGGATGTATAGGGCCGAGGAAACCCTCACACCCCCAAGCACCAGAACTCTACAAGGCAATGGCTACCCTGTGCCCTCGTTGCCTCGTTTCGGTGCGCAAGATGCACAGGCGTCCTGGCCCTGAAGCAATTGGAACGCAATAGACCTGCTCGTTTTGAAGTCAGGATCCTGATCTAATGGAGAGGGGAGGGGCTCTAAGTGTCGAGGATCCATGCTGAATGCCAGACCACACGACCCAAACATTCAACAGCAATTCGGGAAACGCAACCCCAAGACCGAAGCAAAAGAAGAAACAGCTTGGTGCTTGAAGATGAAGGCGACTTCGTGAACAAAAGCCACAAGTCGGTAGAGTCATGGTAATAGAATGACTTGCCACGTACAAGTGTAGGCCTACTTGAACCCTCAAGTCTGACAGCCGTGTGACCGCACATTCTATTGTGTAATCGTATAATGTACTTTAGACTCGAGTAAACCTTCTATAAAGACTTCACCGAGCCCTTCTAAACCCATTGCAAACGCGTTACACCCCCAGATCCCAATAGTTAGCCCTGTCCGCTAACCGAGACCAAATGCACAGCTCCGAATGCCTCGTCTTTTGCATCCGAGGTTTCGCCGCCTGAGTCCCCGGGAGCTTTCGAAAGGCATTGGCGAGAGATGCGAAAGCCTAACAGGTCCTAAGGCTGCGTGGCAGTTGTGTGACATTTTGCTGCTAGGGATGTTTCTTTGAGCGCTTATGTTTCATGTTCGAGTGGCTTCTTGTTGTGCATACTCTTGTCTACAGGCTTCGATTCTGTAGGGCTCCCCGTTGCCGCTCAGCCGCGCGTGGCCTTAAGCCTTGTGGCCAAACGCGGAGACCGGTGCTCGAAATTCCCGAAGCCCAGGCCCCCAAAGGATCCGTAAAGACCTCAGGATCCCCAAAAGGTGATTATAACCCCCAATAGCAAGCCTTGTTATAACACCTCGTATAGCCCTTCTAGGATCCCTTTCGGGAATCCCCTGGATTCATATTACTTCTTGTAGTGACCCTTAGAACCCTTTAAGACACTTGTATAGAACCCTTTAAGATAAACCTTATCAAAGGTATGCGTAAGGCCGCTAGATTACTAGGCCGCGTCTGGTGGCGAAGCCGCGACCCGACTCGGCCGGGCCGCATTTGGTGATCACAGGCACGGCCTTTCGAAGCTCTTGGAGGGGATGTGAGTTTGGGGTTGAGGGTTTGAGGGCTAGGGTTTGGGGCTTAGAGATGCTAGCTCCCCCCCAGACTTCCAATATCCCGGAATTCATAGTCGGGAGCCTATTATAATTAAAGGTAACTTTCCGTCCGCCAGGGATAATTTGTAGCAGGGTTCTGCGCCGTAGCTTGAACGCTGTGTCTTCAACCTTCAGCCTCTCACTGCATCAGCGCTTGGGGTGAGACGTCTACCTTCTATGTAGAAGCCCTCACGGCGAACTACTCCTTCCTTAGCGATGCAGAACCAGAGCCCGAAGTTCCGCATCTGTGAGGATCTTCCCAGCAATGGACTCTAACCATGGTGTAACCAATAAGTACACAACACGCCAGCCTTGTTCTTATAGACACCGCAGCCTTGGATGCGCCCATGAGAGGCAAATGTTTCGATCCGTACTTTCAGCACCAAAGGATACGATAGCACAGTAAACACAAGCGCAAACAGAAGGGGGCGGGAAGAAGATCCAAATCCTGGTTGAGTGCGACTTCGTGGCCAGCTCATGGAAGTCAATCGTTGCTGTGTGGTTTCAAATCGCGTCGGAGACATGGACGGATGCATTGTCCTTTGCACTCATCTCCTGAAGTGAAACGTAGCTGGTGTGAAGATGCCAGCAGGCAAATTGAGGACCGCTGGAGAAGTCACCTCCTTGCAGACCATTGGACCCACTGTTTTCTGGAGGTCCTCATAATCATAGGACAAGTCCTCCGCCGTGCATGCCATGATGCAGCGTACGGCAAAAAGAAGTGAGTGAATGATGCTTTTAATCACCAAAGGCTTCTGCTACACGAAGACAATACAAGGCGCCAAACATATGAAGGGCACAGCAGGGCAACATGAACATCATGAGTAAGAGGCTGTCTTCCGATGTCGCGGCCTGCATCCGAATCCATTGACCATCAACAGCCAAGTGACACGTGACGCGTTTGCGGAGACTGTCGCTATCGTCGTACAACACCAGATGCCGATGGCGCGAGCGCCATGTAGTGCCAGCATCGTAACTGAGCAGAACCAACAAAGCACAGACCAAACAACGAAGCAACCAACCAACCAAAACCAACCAACAAATCGACTCCATAGCTCCGGGGCCCGGTGATATTGGTCAGTTTAAATTGGGTTATTTGTTTAACCTTCTAGGTCCTAGGTTCTGGGTTAGACACAGCATCTATCGAGGACTGGCTTACAGGATCAGACTATAAGTGCAAGGAGGCTTAGCGACTGTGTACATTGAAAATGCAGGAATGAAGGGGTCGGGTTACAGTGCTTAACCGGACACTCTGGGTCTCTCCGCCCCCTTCAGAGGTTCAAAAAATCGAAATCGCGTAGGGAATCCGATGAGATTCCCGAACTAAACTCTACTTAGGCTACTTGAAAGATTGGGGTCTCCAAACCTTATCAGCTGTCAACCCTTTCCAGCTCCAAACCATGAACCCCCCTATCCTTCCGACCCCCCAATACCACGCCTTTTGGAGAACCCTCAGCCCAAAACCCTGAAGCGCTGAACTCTAGAAGCTTTATGAGACCTCAAGCCCTGAACTGACCCATAAACCCATAAGTCATCATAAGCTTAGTTTTTTGCGTTTGGGGTTCAGGGCTTAGGGATCAAAAGCCCCGTTTAAATTTGCTAACTTCAGAAAAGCGCTCCAGCCGTCAGTTGCCCAAGGACCCAAAATGCGCCTTGAAACTCCTTGAACTTTGGAGCCTTGACAAGCAGAGTAGGGTTTTGGGATACAGGATAGTAGATGTAGAAATCTAAGGAACCCTAAGGAATAGTACTGGTAACTTTTCAGAGCCCCCAACCCTGAAGCCTAACCTTGGGGTCTTACTCCCCAAACCCTATGAAGCCCTGAGCCAGGCGTGCAAAGTCCTCCTCCGCCGCCGCCATCCACGGCGGCCAGACCGACGTTGCCCACGCGACAGGCGATCGAGCAGCAGATCAACCTACAGGCCTTGTTTATGACTACAGTTGTTATCATCATTGTTGCCGGTTCAATAATCGGGTATTTGTTCTTGCTCTCGCACAATTACTCTCTTCTCCTTCTCGGTACTGCTTTTTCTAAATCAGTGTCGTAATGAGCATGATTTGAAGCACGGGTAGTTCGGCTGCTGTTGTGCAAGCTTCGGTTTTAGTACGGAATCTTGTCTTCTTCAAAGCATCATCATAATGCCGGGATGCCGAGACCGCAGGCTGTTCCACTCTGGTCGGCTTGTGCTTTCGACGGAGACATTTGTGGCAATACGGGCTTTGGAAGGAAGGGATGCTCTGTTCGTTGGAGGTTTATTCATCGCAACTGATGTTGCACTTGGGACGCCGAAAGCCCACGAATCCCTCGGTCGCCAGGACACCTTGACCCACATGCAGGACACCATGCGCCGCCCCTTGGACTTCGAGCATCTGGTGAGGGCTCTAGGCCAAAGGCCCTGAACGACCTTCTGGTTTGGGCTTCGCTGATTACTGAATACAAGCAGCAGGGACAGCAAGAGGCTGCTGCGGGATCTTAAACTCATGAGTCTCTGGTAGATCCTTTGAGCCCCTAGGGCCCTAGCACCTGAAACCCTAAAGCCCTCAACCCCGAGGCAAAGTTCAATCTCCTGGAAGAAACCGCCTAGGCATGGATGACGTGGAGCCCACAGTCTCGCAGTAAGAGGAGGCAGGGGCTCAGGGGCTCTCTCTGCAGTGCTCTGTGACGCGGAGGTTTTTTGGAGCGCGGTTAAGGTTCAAATGACATCTCTCAAAAAGTCGGAAGGGGGACCCAGAGCGATGAGTCATGGGAGTCTCGACCCCGGCTTTCGCTTGAATCTTCGGAGTAGGGCAGCAAGGCCATGAGGGCCAAAGAAGGCACCCAAGCATAAGGATCCTGTCTGTGGGCTCGAAATGTGCCCTGAGAGGGGGGTTCCAAGAGCCCTTCGGTGCGATAGATCCTGAGCCGAAGGCCCAACAACAACAACAACAACAACAACAACAACAACAGCAACAACAGCAACAACAGCAACAACAGCAACACTACCAACAGCAACAGCAACAACCACAACAGCAACAACAGCAACAGCAACAGCAACAGCGACAGCGACAGCAACAGCAACAGCAACAGCAACAGCACCAGCACCAGCACCAGCACCAGCACCAGCACCAGCACCAGCACCAGCACGGACCGCCAGAATTAGGAACAACAAAAACTCTTCCGCCCCCTTATATAACCTATAGAGCCCTCCCTCGAGCCGTTGCAGACGTCAGGTTCCCGCAGAAAATTCCACCATCCAAGAGCCGGCGCAGCGGCGCAGCGGAGCGCGCAGCGAGGAGAAGGAGGCGATTGGGGTTGTCTTCTAGCCAGCTCGCCTGCACAGGCTTAAGGTTTTGGGTTTTGGGTTTAGGTATGTATGCACTTACGATATAGAAGTATGTTGTGATACCTTCTAATTCATGGATACTGAAGCTGTGATCCATGAATTATGACTTATGACGTAGGCTTTAAGGTTGTTCTATTTTCGGTGTCAAGAGTGGCAACACCGCGATCAAGCGTTGGATGTGTTTGTTGTGTTTTTTTGTACATGCCCGCCCATTCTGATTTTGCATCGAATCACGGGGTTTGAACAGGAAATATTGCACTTCCAATCTTTTTCGGGGAGTACTTTTTTTTTGGCGCCACGGTATTTGAAGCTGTCGTTTTCTGCTCCAGGAGGAGTTCACGGGGCACGCCGAGCAGGACAAGAGCGGCAAGCTGGACAAAGGGGCCACGCCGTGAGCCCTGGCTTGCGCAGTTCCGGACCTCTGGGATCTACCTTGAACCTGCTGGCTCTCTGCCCGGGTGAGAGTGTTTCCAAAGCTTTCAGAGGACATGCCAGAGTCCCATACCAACCCTTAACGCTGAATCCCAAAACCTAAACGCAATGCCCCCGAACCCAAGCCCTAACACCCTGAAGTTCTAAAGTCCTAAAGCGCGCAGATCGGGCATCCGGGATGTCGCAGCTTCGCGAAGCTTCGATATTCAGAGACAGCCTCCAGGATTTTCGCTCCCAGCCCAGGCAACAGGAAGCTGAGTCGGGGCACTGGCTTAGGGTTTAAGGTTTAGAAAGCGTTATCCTTTGCCGGTGGTTTTGCCGTCCGTGGTAAATAAGGAGCTGGTGGCTTCGTAGCACTGGCACGAGGATCGGGGTCCAGGGCATTGGTACGAGGTTTGGTGTCTCCAAAAATCAATTGTCTCCCTTTACTAATGCCATATAGACTTTAGTAAAATATACCCCGAAGCCATCTTCCGTTTAAGGCCCGCGCATCCCGTTGCCCAGCCGAAATCAGATCAGGGCTGCTGCATTCGATTCTTTGGGAACTGAGCCTGTTTAGGGCACTTAATTTTATGGTTAGGATCAGTTATATATCGGTGGGTTTCTACATTAGGGTCTCTTTTAGGGTCCTTTTTATACGGGTGCCGACTATATTTGGGATCGAACCTAGTTTACTACCCCTGTGGAAAAGTAGGTATCCTAAAACAGCTGTGTGTGGCTGTTCATTTTCATATCAGCCCGTCATTTCAACCCTTAAAACCCTGAACCTGAAGCCCTTGACCCTAAACCAAACCCTAAACCGGGGTTGGAGGGGTCCAGGGTCAAAACGCGTGCAGGAGCTGCAGCTACAAAAAGCCCGAAGTCGGACTTCTGGGGTTTGGAAGAGTTTAGGGTTTAGGGCCATGTCTTTGATCATCCATGCTGCGGGATGGAATAGCCTGCATGACAGAACGGAAACCCTGTCCCTTTCCTCGTAGTCCTGAGATTTATAAAATTTGTTAATTAATTAGATCTGATCTTTATATAGCCCCCTAAACCCTGTTATACGTACCAAGGCCCATATATTACGCCCACAATCACCAGCTCTTGTTTCTTACGCGGCTTGGAGTCGAAAGCCATGTCTCACGAACAGTGGCGTCGTCCAGAACGAAAAAAGGAACGCGAGCCTGTGCTGGGTAGTTTCTGGCGGCTTTGGCACGAGCCTTGCGCAGGGCACATAGGCCCTAAACGGCTAAGCCCTAAAGCCACAAAACCCTTCAACTCGAAGCCCCCCAAAGAACACAAAGCTCTGCAACCCTAAACCTCGGGTGAGGTTGAGTGTTTCCGGTTCGGGCCTCAGGCCGCATTGGAAATGGCTTGCGATGCTCTTGCAAAGAGCGACTCTGTCAGAAGAAGCAGCGAGCTAGACCTTGAAGGGCCCCTGGCCCTGCCAGCCTAAACAAACGTGGTGCAGAGTTTACAAGGTTGTATACATGGCAGCTGCTGTAAGATCGACTCGCCTGCTCCTTCATCAAGAAATCTGCAACACCTAGAGGCCAAAGTTGTTCATGGGCTTCAGAATCTCCCATGCGGGCACCCTGCTGTTCCATGCCAAGTCGCGAAAGTCTTCATTCAAGCATGAGCTACATGGAGGGCATAAGGGTTCCGCTTGAAACTCTGTAAGTGGGGTTGCTTGTTTCTACTCGTAGGTTTCTGCTGGGGCCATCCAATCCGAGCTTCGTGTTTCCTTTTCGCCCCATGAAGGGCACGGAACGCCCGGCACTTCACGCCCTCACCCCCAAGGAAAGCTTCTACAACGCCAAGAACAAAGCCAAACAAACCCCCACGAAGGCCCAGAGATACAAACCTGGACATTCCGGTTTCGGATCGCTGAACTTTTACATTTTCACTTGGGCCATGGCCTACGCCGATGCAAACGGCGCCAAGGCACACTTCTGCCAGTGCAGATCGCTTTAGGGTTTAGGACCGTTTAGGACTTACGCTTCAGGGATCAGGGAACCCAGCGGGCAGGGAACTTACAATCGGTATGACCTCATCAAAAAGCCGATGGTCTATGGCAGTTTTTGTTTTTTCTATGCTGGTTGGCTTTACTGCTGCTGCTGCTGCTGCTGCTGCTGCTGCTGCCAGGTAAGAGTGGTTTGAGCTTCTTATACTACTTGGATCTTGCTATCCGAATTGCCTAAATCTTTCTCGCGCGCGATACCCAGGAGAACGGATCCTTTCTACAAAAGCCACGAAAAGTAGTACTACTGTCCCATAGGCCGCTAAGATCCTGTCCCTTTCTGCCGTTCTTTCCGAGATGTTCAGCTGCCGGAGACATGCCCGGGGGTCCCAACCGCAAGTATGCTAAGACATACTCAAAGTTGTAATGATACAGCTTATTGAATACATGGTCTGAAGCGTGGAAAAGCATTAACTAGCGGTGGGTCCGTACGATATGTTTGCTTATCATATAGACTATCCATTTATCGTCCCTATAAATAAATATATATATATATATACACACACACACATAGCACAACCCCAAAGCCTAAAGCCCAACGTGTTAAAAGTTGACCCCGTGCCACGAGGCCTTGGATGAGCCTCACCAGCTCCTGTACGACCGCCTGTCAGGCCACCAGATAGCAATTTTAAAGGGTTTAGGGTTTAAGGTTTAGGGAACCCGGTCCTAAGCACCTATATGGAGGATACTCGCCCCAACCATAATGATAATTCCTATTACAGAAACCCTGCATTCTACTATACAGGTACTTAAAGAGGAATATGGGCGTAGGGACGATAGGAGGATAGTGTTTCCCCACGAGACATTAGCATACAGATCCTATATCTGGTATACGAAACGCTCCAAAGAATACGTGGATTTTCAGAGTGAGCTCCGTGATCTTGTTGGGCCCTTGAGGTAAAGGGTCAAGTGTGTCAGAAGTGGGTTTCACAGCTACCCTCATTAAAACCCTCCTTTTGGAGGGCTCTTCGCAACTTACTTGCTGGGTTGATTACTAGATTCCTTTTTTCTTGGTATGTCCACTCAGGGCTGGGCTGCGTTCTCGCATCTATGCAATCGAATTGCGACTTTCATCCACGCGCAAAGGGATGTAATTCTTACGGTTCTTGCACACAAAACTAACTGATTTCAAGCTTGTGCGTAGGTGTTAGCAGGATGGATCTTCAGATCCTATCTGGGAGCTTCAGGCAACGTACGAGCCCCGACAAACTTGCTAAGTTTAGAACCCTACGATAAAGACCCCTCGACCCTGAATTTCAAGAAGTCTCACTTGGCAGCACCAAACCTAGCGCCTTCGGCCGAAGGCCTCAGGACTAGGGATCTTAGCAAGTAAGTTGTATATATGGCGTCAGAATGGGATGATCCCAGCTCAGGCATTTATAGCGCCATGTTCTTCGCTTGTGCTAGGCATAAAAGTCCCTGGAAGGTAGCCCCTTAGCCCCGAGTGCGGCGTTTATGACCCCAAGTAGGCCATATGCGGCCCTTACGCAGCTGATCCTTAAACCCGAAGCCCTAAACCCTGCACCCTAAGCCATGAACGACAGCCGCAGGCAGGGCACTCTGTGCTGTGTGCCTTTATCTACAGGGATCGGCCAATACAGGGGCCAACAAAAGGATGTGAGGACAATATAGGACAATCATAAGTCATATGTCTTTTGCGGGCCTTTAGGTTAGGTACGCCCTACTCATGGAGTGTGGGGGGCGTTTACAGTAGTTACGCAGCAAAACCCTAAGCCCCAAAATCCGAAGATCAAGACTTCGAGACCCCGAACCCGGAGCCACAAGCCTGACATTCAAAGCCTCAAAGCGCGAACTAAGCTGAACCTCGAGCCCAACCGGCTCCCTGCATAGGCCTTCTTCAAGAGCACCACGAAGCTGTGGAGAAGCAGCTTGAGTCGCTCCAAGGTGCACTGGACAAGGCGCCCGACGCTTTCTGGAGAATGCTCGGTTGGCGGCCCTCAAGTTCTAAATCCCAGCTTTCGAGTCTCTCCAGTCTCCAGCCTTGTATGAAAGTGTCTGCACTTTCTGTGCAAACAGGACTCCAACAGCTGGAACTTGCGCAGCTTCAATAAACCTGGAACGCATGTTCGATTCTTCGAGCCTAAAGCGCCTAAAGCTTAAATGAACAGCTCCCGGAAGGTGCGCGGGTGCTTCTCCGTCGATCAGAGCCACAGCTTATCAGCCTCGGCTCCTGGTGTCCAGCTCCCTGGCTCTGTTTGGGCTCTTGTGAGTTTGTTTGGGAAGGGGAAGGGGAAGGGGCGCGTTGCGGCGAGGGTTGGGCCAGGAATTCGAGGCTTGAGGTGGAAGGTGTTAAGAGTCTTTGGGCTTCGAGATGTTGGGAATGGTTGTGACGCAGGCTTGTAGGGTTTATGTTTCACAATTTAGGTTGTAGGTTGGGTCAATCCGCCCTGTAGCTCGCAGTCGGAAGCTGCGATGCACTCCAAGCACCTATACACGAGTACATGGTAATTGTGACTACGAGGATTTGCTTGAGTTTTCGGGCTCTATAAATAAAGTCTATTTCTGTCGGGGACCCACACAAGCATTATAGCACCAGCATATAGGATTCTAACATGGGTTATACCGAGGGTAGATTTGACTCATCCAAAACGAGCACTAAGCGGGGCTTGAATGGCTTGGGGGTTGGAAACTTGGAAGGCTGAAAGGCGGTAGGCCGAAACGCTTTTACCCAAAAAGGGTTGCTACGTAGGTATGTTAGGATCAAAGTATATACAGTATAAAGCTCATATGCAGAAAGAAGATATATGGACCTTTAAATAACGGAATGTGAGGATAAGCCCTCAAACATCAAGAAACGTCCCTTTTCGAAGAGATGCCGCTGCCAGGATCCGGGATGTCTTTCAGGCTGATGTGAGCAACGGTGGGCCGGCCCAGAGTCTTTGCACCGAGTGGTTCCTGAAGGTGTATGTAGAGGTTGAAGATAGTCAGCAATGCTATCCACTTGTTAGAGTCCTACGCCAAGGCCTTAAGCGAATCATTCGGGCTTCTAGATCAGGATTGGATTTCGAGGCGATGTCAGGAAAGGCTAAGGCCAGAGAGACTGCACCACAAAAGGAGCCCACATTGACCATCTATTCCATGTTTCGTCCGCTTCATGCAGGCTATGCGCAGCATGCAGAAAGCGAAACTTTGCCTCTGCTGACTCCTACGCAGAGAGCAGAGAGAGCACTACACACTGCCATGCATGCATGCAGGAAAGGCTTACCAAAGCACCCCGAGATTGCCTCACACCGCTGAAAGGAATAATAAAAGTTGCTTCGACAGACTGCCTTGGGCGGATTCGTCTTGCTTGTCGACCGTGCGTAGGGCGTGTAGGATGGTCTGTTCATCTGATTTGTGCAGTTTTCCCTGAGACCCTCAGGTTGAGATGTTTTCTGAAATCTTGCCTTGTGTGTTCTCGGGTTGGCCCTTCGGGCCGTTGCTATTTCCATAATCTCCGACTTGTTATACGAAGGAAAGTCTCGACTCCAGGAGGCTCTTCAAAAGCCAGGCGAGTTTCGTACCGGTGGATCCAACTATCTACGGCTGTCAAGGCCGTGATGTTGTAGGGTTTGGAGCTGCAGCTATTCTAAGCATCATAGGACTGGAGCATGACGTTTCTCCCCAAAACCCCCTCACGACTGCAGTTTTCCGACAGTCTCCCCAACCACAACCTTAAACCTTGAAGCCTGAAAACCCTGAACATGCACCTGAAGCCGAAACTTTAAGCCTTGAGCCACCGTGCTTTGAAGTAAAATTCGGAGAGGTCCATCACCCAATGAGATGGTGAGGCCGACGGGTCTGGAGTTTAAGGGCTAAGAGGGTTTTGAGGTTCAGCGCTTGAGGTCTTTGCCAGTACAGCAGGTGCATGGGCCTCGGGTCGGAGTTTTGGTGCTTAGGGTGTAGATCTTCTAGTTCTTAGGGCTTCATGTTTATAGGGGCGCTTTGTCAGGGCTTGTACATGTCGAGGGCTTCAAGAGGGTTCTCTGTGGTTCTTTCTGTGTGAGAGGCTTCCTACATCGAGGTAAGAACTGGGCTTTAGGGTTTGTGCGCCTCGATGGAATTTTCAGGGTGCTGTACCCAGAAGCTTCCATGGGATTCTGGTGCCATAGCTGAACTTGTGTGTCTGTGCATTTACACGGCTCGAGGGTTTAGGCAGTTCGTTGTCGGGAGTAGTTTAACGTGTGTGTGTGTGAGTATGTCGAACTATGGTCCTCTTCTGGCTTCCTACTTTCACAAGCTTTTCTTGAGTTTGGTACTTGGCGAGGAGCTATAGCTTTACAACTCTCCTCCAAGGTCGCTACGGATTCAAAATGCCTCACAAGCATCCGAAGACCCCATACTGCAGCCAAGCCATGCGAAGCACAGGCTGGGGCCGCAACGACCCGATATCGCAACAGTACATTGAACTATACCATAACTACAATATGGAGCCCCAAGAAGAGTATTGGTGATGATATAGGCCTATAGCTATACGAGGATTCTGAGCGATCCTTTTTCTTATTTCTTCTCAGCCCAAACCTGTGCTCCACCCGGGCCTAAGCCCTCTTAGAAGTGCAAACTGCTGCGGGATGGACTTAGCATGTCGGGCTGAAGGTTTAGATCCTGTACGATTATTTAGGCGTTAGCACTTAGAAGCTTAGGGGGTTGCAGGCTCTGGGGTTTAGGCGGCTTCTGGCGAAAAGACTAAGAGGAGAGGACTCCGTATGCGTGCCATCATAAATGAGGGTCCCAGGCAACATCACCCCATGTAGGATGCTATCTCTTACATAGAAAAAACCGGCTCGTGATCCTTCCAAGTGTCGACGGCAGCGGCCCGCAACCCTTCATTCGAACATCCTGAAGTCTGGCATACAGGTCTGAATATGTCGCAGTCGTCTTATTTTTTGAGTCTCTACACCTGCTCCACTTGCTAGGCTCTTGAAATTCGCTCTTCGCTGTGGCTGCACAGGAAAGCGCGCTTCAACCGTAGACAGGAACCACAACTCCACTAACCGCCCCCCAAAAGCTACTTGTAGCAAAAAACCCGAAAGCAAGCATGAACACGATAAACCCTAAACCGTGAACCCTAAACCCGTTCAGGGGGAAATCATCGACGGCCGCTCCCTCGGAAAAGAGGGTTTCTCGCCCTTTTCGGTTTCTAGTAACATGATCTATGTGACACTTCGGGAAAGCTGTTTACCTTCCGATCCCTTCTGGCACTACTGAAGTACCTTGTCGTGACGCTTTTGGCTGGTTTTCAATCACGTACAGCTGGGGATATATGAGAACCATCAATGTCCGTTGGGTCCCTCAGAGTGTAGTCGGCTTTGGTTTAATCAGATCCGATCCCGCATCAAGTGTAATGCAAATGCAATACATAGGACAGGGGGCAGACCAGGCGGTGAGATATGCTTGTGTTTATTCTTATTCAGAACCCATACTCTCTTCAGAAATCGCTGGCTTAAATAGCGGTCCAGCTCTGATACTCGGCTTTGGGACTTATTCACGACTCCAGCATTGGTCGCACATCTAGGGCCGAAGTGCTGTTTCTCTAAGAGACGGAACAGCATGACACCTTCGTCTGCAAACATCGCATACCAAGGCTGTGAAGCCTAAACCCTATAAACCCTAACCCCTAAACCCTGTAAACCCCAAAGTCTTGTGCTTCTCTTGGCCTTGAAGCCAGCTGCGATCGAACAGCTTGATGCTTTTCGATGTCGGCATTGAACCCCAAATTTTCAATTCCCGCATAGGCCCCAGATCCCAAAAGACTGGGGGCTGTAGGGCTTTACTTCGGGGCTCTGCGGTTTTGGCGTTTCGGGGTTGAAGTCTTATAGGCTGTTGGGTTTGGGATTTCAAGTGCTGTGGTGCTCTTTCGGGTTGTAGAGTCGTGATCTCGCCGGCTTTAGGATTGCAGCACACCCCGCATTGTATTTCGTGTGAAGCTCAAATTGCGACCATCTATCTGCACATTATCTTTACAATATACTAGTCGTGAGCCAAGCATCTTAAAGTCCAACTTCTGATTTGGTGCTTTGAACTTGCCGGTTCCTAATGCCCAAATACCACAACCCAAAACCCCTAACGCCATGAACCTTTTTTTTTTTTTGGGGGGGG
>CAJNDV010021780.1:7816-24985 GCA_905221635.1 Symbiodinium sp. CCMP2456
AAACATACATACATAACTACATACATACATACATACATACATACATACATACATACATACATACAGACATACATACACACATACATACATACATACATACATACATACATACATACATACATATACTTGCATAGATATATAGTTATAAAAGTATCTAGATATACAGATATATAAATTGATAGATGTATAGATATAGACTAATAGAGATTTGGAGATATAGAAATAAAAAGACATAGGGATATAGCGATTCAGAGATATAGGGATATTGAGAAATAGAGATACAAACATAGAAGGATAGAGATGTACATAACTTGCAGGTCATGAACTTAAACCCCAGGCCTACGTCCCGAACCAGGGTTTTGGGCTTTCGCACCGCGCAGAAACTCTCATGTGGAGGACAGGATCTTGGCATCCCCAATGTTTCGACGTATGGACCGAGGCAGCTGCGACTTGATTACACAAGTTCCAAGGTTTTGCGGTTAGAGGCTCAGAACTTTTAAGCGGGGCTAACAACTATGCTCAAAGCCTACTTACAAACCGCTTTGTTCTGTAGCCCGGTCCACGAAACGTTCCATGGCTCCCACTTCTTGTAGGATCCGACGTCCCGGTACCACGCAGATTCGATGATCCACTAGAGCACGCTTCAGCCA
The DNA here is from genome assembly GCA_905221635.1 of Symbiodinium sp. CCMP2456. Taxonomy (NCBI): domain Eukaryota; class Dinophyceae; order Suessiales; family Symbiodiniaceae; genus Symbiodinium; species Symbiodinium sp. CCMP2456. Next base: position 8,467 of record CAJNDV010021780.1, read on the forward strand.
TATTGGCCCGAAGGCGCTCAGATCCACGAATCAAACTCTGCGAGCATTGCCTCTGTCTCAGGGTCATACTTCTTCCTTTCGGGCTTCGCTGGGACCGGACTCTTTGTCTGAGTCCGCTTGGTCGAAGCAGTGACCTCGCTGTCCAAATGTGTCTTGCGACGCTTGATGGACCTGTTTGGATCGTTGGAGGGTTCGACGAGCTGAAGCACAATGCCCAACTTGTGGAGCGTCCTTGCCAGGTGCTTACGCTCCTTCTCTGTCAACATAATCTCGTCCTCGCTGCAGCAATTAAAATGGACCGTCTGGTCAATCTTGAACTCATCAGTTTTCCTCTGGCGCTTGCGGGCTGGCATCCTTCTATCTTTGCAAATACCTGTAATCTGTTGCTCTTGAGCCATTGGGCATGAGCGAGCACTTGGGATTGGAAGTGTTCAATGCATCCAACATCACAGCAGATTCGAAGCCATGCCGCAAGCACTTCCGCAGAACCAAAAGCAAAACAAAACACCCTCCGTAAGCATCCCTTAACGATTGTCAAGTGCACAGGGTGGCTTGGGAAAGTTTGCACTCCGACTGCGATGACTGTGTCAACGGTGCAAGAGGGTTTGGGGCATACGGAAGTATGCGAGTTCAGGAACCAATATCCGACATCAGCAGTGCTTTCTCATGCGGCTCCTCAAAATCATCACTATCATCCCCAGCAAGGCTCAAGGCAATCGCATTCCGGTCCTTCGCCTCCAGGATTTCGATGACTATACTCCTGCACGTTCGCAGCAGGATCGAGGCTGAAGGCTTCGGAGAGGGTTAGGGAACGTAGCACGGACGGGTTGAGACGTTTTAGAGCTGAGCAGCATCTCTGCGGGGATGCAGTTAATGCATCCTTGGTTCTTCGTCACTCCACATGGGCATGCTACGAATCGTGATCGACTACAATACCGAATCTGGGTGTTTGTTCGGACAGCTAGGCTTCCTCACCCGTCGCCCCATTGAATTTTAAAGATCTGCGCAAACGCAGTCAAGGATCCTCAGCTCCAAGCCTTGTACTTGGGGTACTTGGGTCCTACATCTGAAACCGGCCCCTCCACATAAGTTTAAGTGGAGTTTAGGATCGAGAAGAGGAAACGAAACTTCCCACCTACAAACCGGAACTCGAAAACCCAACCTGAAATCCGGAAATGTGATGAACCCCTACAGACTAAACACTCACCCCCAAGCCCTAAGCATTCTGCTAGTTAGCTACATCACCGAAGGCGTCCTGTCCGAGCTAGTGTCGACCCAGACCTCTTGGTGGTCTGGCACCTGGCTAGTGTTCATACGGCTGATGGACAAAATCCTGCATGACCTTATATACCTAAACTATGGGATTTATGGTACCATACTATATTTGGGTCATGCAGGATTTTGTCCATCAACCGTAGTATTACCATTCTTGCTATCAACACGATTTTTCCTATTGCTCCGACGATTCTTATGGGTAGTATTGTTACAATTGCCCTTGTTTTACTTGCTCTAAACTACTTACTAGTTTGCTCTTACGGACCGTGAGAGACTTGGCAGTATTTGGCCGACGTGCCAGCAGCTCACGAAAGAAAGGGCAAAAGAAGCAAGCATGCTCAAACCAGGCAACCTCATGAATCCCTTTCAGTTTTGGTTCTCGTACGGCACCCGTAACCCCCAAAATATGGAAACCTAAAAAAACACACCCCGAAAGCCCAAACAACCTTTAACTTTAACTTGCCAAGACCTGCTTTTGCAGACGATCACAATAAGGCTTCCGCCAACAAATCCAGCTCCTGAACCCGAAATCCCAAGCCAGATTGGGGCTTTGGGCTCTTAAACTCGGCCTCCTCACCTGTATAGCACTCTTATGATGCCCTTATACTACCCAACTGACGTAGTCGTAGCCCCCCAGAACCCTCTAAACCCTTAAACCCTAAACCCTAAGCCCTAAACCCTAAACCCTAAACCCTAAAACCCTAAACCCTAAACCCTAAAACCCCAAAACCCTAAAACCCTAAACCCCCCATGGAGATTTCAGATGTGAGCTTCCCTTGCGAGAACCTCTCGGAAGGCGCTGGCATCGGTGAGGGTCCTGACAGCAGGTTTAGGGCTTAAAGGGTTAAAGGGTTTAGGGCTTAAAGGGTTAAAGGGTTTAGGGTTTAAAGGGTTTAGAGTTTCACGTCGGCCGTACGAGAGTGGCTGTTGTCAATGGTAGGACGTATGATGACATATGGAAAGACTGGGAAGGCTCGCTTCAGTGCGTAGTGTGGGCGATCAGAAAGAGCATCTTTCGGCGCTCGATCGCTTTTGGGTTTTCAGCCGTACACTGGTACACCATGCTGCACTTGCCGACGTGCGGAGCCTTGGCAGCTCGCACGTCATGGCGCCGCCGTAGAGGGGCACCTGGATGCGATAGAAATCTTTCTTCCACTCCTAGGTATGCGTATAGATGTATATGTATGTATGTATGTATGTATGTATGTATGTATGTATGTATGTATGTATGTCTGTCTATCTATCTATATATATATATATATATCTATCTATCTATCTATTTATTTACTTATTTGTTCATTTATTCATATTACATGTGTGTATATATATATACACACACATATAATTACATGTACCTACAATTACCTACATATATATAGAGAGAGAGAGAGAGAGACCTACTGCGCTCCGGCCTCGTGGCCACCAGCCATCGCAGACGAAGCCGAATGCTTGAGTGAAGACTTGCGCAGCCTCCCACGCCCTATCACTGTATAGAGTGCCAGTGTAAAGCATGACAGTCTTCGTAATCTTGATGTGTGCCGTGTCATGTTTCTCACCCCGAACCACGCGGCTATGGGTCAAAGCCCCAACTTCATAGGCGGACATATTCCAACTCTGATATCTCACATTTGCCATGATTTACCCATGCAAGCATGCAGCGCTAAACCATCACATTCGAAAATTTGCAGCTGGCGATGCCACTGCAAGCGCGGTCATCAGTTTTCGCCCCCTCGCCCTATGTAAGACAGGGGAGCCTTTGGCTAACACCTGCCCGGGTCGGGAACTTCAGAAGCGGTGAAACAGTGAGATCTTCCTTACTACTGGGATGTAAGGAAAGGTTGGGATATGTTGAACAGCAAGAGCCGGATGATATCTTATGTGCAGGTTTTGCTCCCGGCTGTCGCCATGCCACTTCTCCATTCTGGGGCTTCTACGTTAGCACGTGGCTCTTTGCGGAGGGTCCGGGACGTGATGAGCAGCTATTGGTTTGAATTCGCGTCACCGCTTGCTGGGCCGCGAGTACACGGAAGCGCCCTGAAAGCTCACGGCTTGAGGGCACAGAGATTCTTGTTCGCTACGACTGCTATGAATTCTGAAACCGGCATGGAGATTTGGGAGTCTCAAGCTTGGGGGAGGTCCATGGCTTCGGTAGACGGGGTAGGATGCTGTTCGAGAGGCGGATTCGGCATGACACACACTTCACGGACACAGAGAGATGATCCACACATCACATGCATAACGAATTTTTAGCGGCTGTGCAAGCAGCAACATTTCGATAGGTCCAGTGCACGGAGCTGCTTAGCTTCGAGACAACAACCCATACAAAGAGCTAGCAGCATCCATCTTCAAGTCAGCTTGCACTACTCCCGCAGCCTGAGCCCGAACCTTGCAACAAATGCCAATTTGCTACCATTGACTGAAGAGTGCGCCCCTTCAAGTTCAGGATCGTATTGAGCGCAGCACCGGGCTGCCAGGAATGGCGGGTGCCGGCGGGGCGCAGGGCGTGGGATTCCTGCAAGGTCGAAGTTCACCGATCTTCATATGCCTAAACCCTGCAACCCTATAAGCAACCGCCGCCGAACGAAACGACGGAAGAAGTTGAAGATAGCTGAAGTCGCCGAGCACGAATCGGACAGCTGGTAGTGCAAGTCCTGCAGATTTCTGTTCCATGCTGAGCTACGGCTTTCAAAACAAAATCACAAAGGAAAGCATCCAAAGACTTTTTTGGCCTGACGGGAGTTGGATGGTGTCATGTTGTGCCCACACTGTCACAGTGACACAGCCAGAAACTAGAGGCATGAAGCTTCTGCTACAAAAAGCAGCGGAATTTCACGGGATTGTGACAACAGGATCATTTACAAAACCTTCCTCTTCTTCCTCCTCACCCTCCTCTTCTCCCTCTCCCTCTTCCTCGCTGTAACCGCGCATAGTGTAAGCCAGGCGGAGCACGAGTTCTGGTGAGGCTTCATGAATCGTCTTTAGGTCCTTCTTCGTACAAGACCATGCCAAACCTCCAATGCAGCGACTCTGCTGCCTTGCCAGGCCATGCTCTTTGGCTTGCAAGAGTCTTTGGACCGAAACGGGCAAGCTAAGGAGAACTTCCTCACAAGCTCTCTGAAGAAAGCTTACTTGATAGTACTTCGCCAGCGTGAGCAAGGCATCAACGTTCTTCTCAACGATCCTTTGCTTGCCGACCAGACCAGCACCTGGCTGCAGAAGCTCATAGAAAAGGTCGAAATCCTCCTTAGAAGCAATAGTCACATCGATGATTTTCTGTTCCTGCTCTTTCATACCAGATGCCAGCATCGCATCAAACACAGGAGAGGACATGCGCAGCAGCGAGGAGCATGCGGAGCATGAGCCGCTTTCGAATCTCAGTGTGATGTCATCCAGGGAGCTGCTCTTCCGCTTCATTGCTCGGCAACTAGATGCGGGCGCACATACGTGTATACGGATTTGTGTATGTAGGTAGGTAGGTAGGTAGGTAGGTAGGTAGGTAGGTAGGTAGGTAGGTAGGTAGGTAGGTAGGTACGTAGGGAGGCAGGCAGGCAGGAAGGCAGGCAGGGAGGTAGGTAGGTAGGTAGGTAGGTAGGTTGGTAGGTGGGTAGGTAGGCAGGCAGGCACGCAGGCAGGGAGGTAGGTAGGCATCTGTGCATGTATGTGTTGTGTGCTGCCTATGTACACATATGTCCAAAAGTATCTGTGAATGCGTGTGCGTGTGCGCGTACGTGTATGTATGTCTGTATGTATGTATATATTTACATACATATATATATATACATATATATATATATATACATACATACATATACATATATATATATATATATGTATATGTGTGCAAGTGTGTGTGTGTGCGTGTGCATGGATGCACACATGCATTGTTGCTAATGTCCGTATCGTTGCTTACGATGGCCCGTGCACTCGCACCTGCACATCGCGAATATACTGCAACAGTCAAGTTATTTGCAGAAGGACCCGCATACATATGTATCTCACAAAGAAAACGATTGTGTGCACATATATATATATATATATTTATTTACATGTGTGTATGAGCATATGCACAGAGAGAACATGTGTGTATATATAATTACATATGTAAATATAGACCTGCACATATATATATATATACACATATATGTATATACGTACAAATGTACATGCACATGACTGCGTGTGTGTACGTGTACCAGAATTTCCATGCATACATGTACATGTATGTATTTTTACATGTAAGCATATCTATGCACATATATATATATATATATATATACAAGTGTTTTCTGTAGCTTGCTCTACAATTCGACAAATTGAAACAAAACGGCCTGCAGAACCCCTGTCCAAACAAAGCTTGTACTCCCTTACATGCCTTTGTGTGCCCATATGTGCTGATGGATGGAAGCCGTGACAGCCGATAACTCAGTCCTTGGTTGAATGATGGACTCATCGAGAATCGCGACGTCGCCAGGGATCGGAACGAGGTCCAAACGCTGACATCTTGAACAGCGGCCTATGCCTAAACGGAATTCGAGTAAGACTTAGTGGGTTCGAAAAAGCATTCTCCTTCAGTGTCCAGGAGTGAAGCATTCTCCTTCAGTGTCTAGGAGTGTCGGTGGGGTTTCAGGATCCGAGACTTTAGGTGCGGAGAAGCTTTGGGTTTGAGGCAGCTGGCCCTCTCACATGCTCCTGCTGCTGCGGCCACAAGACCCACTAAACGCTACACCGTTCCACCTCTGGAGCAGAACCGGGTCCCAGCTGAACCGCACCCCTTCACTCGAACCCCGGCTCGACTGCCAAAGCCGAAGCAGATAAGGGGTCTGAAGGCAAAATGACATGTTGCTCTTGCTCTACGGCTTCCTCCGACCCCGGCGCCGAAACATCCTAAGGTCCTAACCCTCGATCCCCGTGGTCGGACATTTTGGCCGTGCGATCAACCGATGAGATCAAACAAACCAAGCCATATGGAGCTGAGAAGGGCTCCCAGTGCGGCATCGAAGACGAAGCAAAAAAGGCAAGTGCTCACTCGTACCTTGGTCGTAGTTGACACCGTGTGCAGATTTTCCTCAAATTAGTCCCTAGCTCGAACATGCCTCCAAGCTACAGTGCACGTGAAAACTGAGAGGAAACGTCTGCGCTTGACCGGCGACTTTTCGCGGAGCGCCACTGAGGATATCTTCAGGATCACCTCGCGGCCCGTCTTGTCGTGTCGCCAGGTCAGACAGAACATCAGCAGCACGGGTATCCTGGGACGGTGTAGGGCTTCGGGCCTAAAGTTCCGGGCTCTGGGTGTCGCTGAATCTCCTCAACAAGATTGCAGCGCTCCAACTGCAGTCTGGGAGTCACAACCGAGGGCAGAATCACCAAGCGCTGCCACGGCTGCATCACCAGCGCAAGGGGCAGTCCCAATAGCAAGCCGATACACATCGTCAGGCACATGGGCGAGCACGCCTTGCTGAAACCTTACTGGAAATCGGCCCGTCCGTCGTTCCGTTGGCTTCGAATCAGACTCAGACGGGTGCCCGGAAAAGCGACCGATTTCCTTGTGAAGCCTCGGCACTGCGCTGCAGGCTGCGCGCCAAGTCGATTAGGTCAATGTACTCCGGACAGAGTTCGCGAAGCTCCTGCCATCAGATTTCGGAATGGAAGTGAAAGACGGAAGGGGCCTATGCAGTCTTTGTTAGTGCCAAAACTGATCCTCATCAACACATCCTTGCTAAGCACCAGAGAGTCCTCCCATTGCTGCTGGCGGAGCCGATTGACCTCTTGCTGCCGCGCCCACCTCGTCCATTATAGAGTTTGGGATTCCGGGCTTCATCCACCAACCTGAAGAGCATTTCCTGGTCCAAACCAAAACCCTACTTATCTTATTACGCTGTGCACGTCAACGCAGAGGCACTGCCCGTCTGAGTCGTCGCCAAACTGGCCTTCCGCGATTGGCGTTGCGAGGACGTTCCGCAAGGCGTTGCGGACGACCACGCCCTCACTCCGCAGTGCCCCGCGAGCAAAGCGCAGAGCACGATAGTTTTGCAGCACAGCGGTGCTGACAAGTGGAAGGTGCTCCTGCAGCTGGTTCGCTCTATTTTGCTCCCTCAAAGTGAAAAAAGAACAACAGCACCGGAGTGCAGGTTGCACGGGCAGCAGCGAGAGACCCGCGGAGTCCTGCAGTCTTTCTGATGCGAACTCGAGCGCCAAACCGTTGCTGCGAACGGCAGCGGTCGCCAGGGTTTCGTTGTCCCTCAGCTGCACGGCCGCGTGTTGAAACTCCAGTCCACGAGCTGCCACGACCGCAGCCACGCACTCGGCATCATCCCGAATCCACTCGTCGGCCCCAAACAGGCCTTTGCGCAGGAGCCAAACCCAAAAGTGCTGAGACCCGACCTTCCCTGCGTGAGTCTTTTGAACCAACCAGGCCTACGTCCGGGTCGTTCTTGGCAATGGCCAGGAAAGCTACGACCTCCTCGCGCCGTCTGACGAAAAGCACCTCCTCGTGGCTAGTCAGCCACTCGGAATCAAAAAGATCTCTGTCGCCAGCAAGTAGCCGAATCTCGGGTTCAGGAATGCCCCTGCTTCGCACGATTTGCTTCTTCACCTCCTCCGAGCGCACTGGGCGCGCCAGGGTGCAAACCGCTGCCCCGGAAAACGCCTCCCGCACTGTGAGCTGCCTTGTGCCAGCTCCGACCAACAGGACCTGTGCCGGATGAAGGGATATCGTGAAACTGCGGTTTGCTGTGCTTGCGGCATTTCAACCTGTTGGGTTCACCATATGAGGGGAACCACTCTAATGACTCTACTGCTTGGGGGTCTTATCCGAAGCGATCGTGTCAGAGCCCCTATAATCCGTTTGAGTCCGCAGCTTCTTCACAATGAAAGCGCTCCTCAACAGGAAACCAGTCACGTCCGGGCCACCATGACGGTCCGAGAAGCAATCATAGCCGCGAGGCGCGAGCATCGGAGGAGGCAGCCAGCAGATTCAGTGCAGTGACCCCACACCCTAATCAATCCGAAATCCTAAATCCTACAACCCCAAGCCGACACATCCCAGACAAAGCCTAAACCCTGCCAGAGATGTGTCAAGTGAGGAGACCCTGAATCCGAAGCTGACAACACTCAACCTGCAACTGCAGGGCTCAAAACTTTGACATATCTGATTTTAAACTGTATGATAAGCTACTACGATGTACTACAGATACCCTGAACCTCCAAGTGGGGTCTCTGCGTTCCTAGGGCCCTCCAGGCCCGGCAGAACGCGTCCGCAAGAGAAGGGATGGCAGGGAAAAAGCCGAAATCGGCTGCAGTGATGGGAGTTTTCGGTTTCGGGGGGCCTTTCGGATGTTGCGGGTTTAGGGTTTAGGGTTTAGGGTTTAGGGTTTAGGGTTTAGGGCGAGGGGTTTCAGGTTCTGTATCCGGTGCTTATGGGGTCGGCGATTAGTTAGATGCCCCTTTACTCCATGCTTGGTCTGGCTGAGATGCCAAGACCAGCTGGGCTCAGTTCAGAGCCAATGTGCATTTGGCGCAAGTCAAAAACCTCCTTCAACTCCATAAGTTGAGCCAGCCTGCCTTTGGCTGTGAGGTTGCTTTGCTGGCCCCCACGCGGGAATTTACTGCAAGGGCCAGATCATTGTAGATCGAAGTTACAACACCGGGCTTTTTCGTGCATATAACCCCAAAGCAGCCCGAAATGAACCCTAAACCCCTAAACCCCTAATCCTAACCCCTGAACCTCAAGCTGCCGCAGTGCAAACTCCAACCAACGTCCTTGCAGCCACTGCCGACTCGGACCGCCTGCACGGCAGTAGCATCCACAAGGACTTGATGCCTCAAAAATGTTAAGGACCCCCATGCTGTTGGTCTAGTCTGGTCTCGTCTAGTCTGGTCAAGCCTGGTCTAGTCACTGGTATGGTATAATAGACCTTACTACTGTATGCATAACTGTATAACCTCACAACCAGCCGTATCCTATAACTTAATAACCCAGCCCGAAGAAACAGCCGTCTGCAAAAGGAAGAGCTTCGAAGGGCACAGGGGTCTTCGGGAAAGCACCGGGCCTTCAAACCCTCAATCCCCCATCAAAGCACTAATCATCCCTGATCCAAGAGTCCCTGGCTTGGCTTTGGCCTCATCGATCTTTGGGAGCTGGTGGTGCTCCGCACCTCACAGACAGAAGCACGCCCGATGCCCTGATAACACGGGGGCTCTCAGTTTAGGGGACTCCATCCAGGGCCACAACTAAGAGCGAACCTAACGCCTTCCGCAGGCTCAAAAGTTCCAAGGGCCCCTGCCGAGCGTGCTGGCGTCGCCCGCAGCCGTGGAGCACCTGGGCTCCGAGAGACTCCGTTGATGTCGCGTTGCATGTCGCTCGAAGGATCGGCAGATGGCTTCAACTGCGGATCACATCCACAAACTGGTTGCAAGTCCAAGTCTGCTCTGCCCTCCCGCTGCCCTAAGCCGGGCACTTTGGTGGCCCTCGGACTGTCTGCTTCCCTGGTACCAGAAGCCGCGTTCAACATACCCCGAGATTTCAAGCCTCAACGGCCTGAAAGCCGCGAGAGAACAGCCCCGTGCTCATGCAGTCGGGAAAGCATTTTGTTTGAGGACCCCCAGTTTCAGCTGCAGGAGGCGTCCAGCCTTTGACAGGGTGGACGGTGGGCGAATCGTCCGCACCTTCCAGGTCTACACAAACCTGAGAATGAGCAGTTTGCGTATGCCCGGCCTGGTCCATGTCCCGTGTCGGCATGGTCGTGTACGCGAGGCCTTCGCCTGTAGACTGCCTGCGTGGGCAATAGCAAACGACAACATGCATAAAGACCCCGTCTTGATCGTCCTGACAAACACTGCATACGACCCGCGCTGTTTAGAGCAGCCAGCCGTTCTTCTACCGCGCAGCGCTGCGCGTCTTAGGGCTAGCCCTCGGCTTCGTCGGCCGGTGCCACTGTGGCGACCAGCAGGTAGGCCTCAGAAGATCTATCCGGCAAGGAGCTTCACAAAGAAGGGGGGGGGGCACGTAATGACACCTCAAGCACAGAATGCTGAGCAGCAGGCCGTGTGGGACCTCATGGGCATCTGGTAGCTCAGCCACTGGCTCCCAGGATCTGGACCTTGCCCGGACTTGCATCGCTTTAAACAGCACAATGAACCGAAGTACACAGCAGAAAATTCGAGACCATGACCGTCCCTGATAGTACACTTAAAGCAGAAGCGCATTGAGGCCGCATGGGCGTCTGCCGTTACCCGCTACACTTTGAGCTGGACAAGATCAAGTCCAGTACACCAAGAGCATAGGACATGACTTGAAGTTTTCCTGGGCACTGCACCACTTTTCGCAGCCGTACTGGGCTCTTGTGGCCTGCACACAAGACACAAGGAGTCTGCCAACCCGGTGTCATTGTTGGAGTATAGCTAGCAACTGGTAGCGAAGGCCAAACCAAGCTGTAACCAGTCACGAGAGCCTAGCAAGGGCTCAAACCAGTGCAGGAGTTAACATTCTGAGAGTAATGCCTGCTACATCCTGCAGCGACTGACATATTCTTCGAAGCCCGCAAGGCAGCACAGAAAAAACAGTAGCTGTGCACAAAGGCACCAGCCTCGAAGACTCGTCCGCGTCCTGGCATGAACAAAAACTCTGACTCTCTGAGTTGTATAAACAGAAGGAGAATTCGGATTCTGTCCATTTGCGAGCCGGCTGGTCATCAAACGACCAGCGGAATTGCACAAGGGCATGGGCTTGCACTTGCAAGCGCCTACTTCTAACCTGTGGCCTGCGGAACCTCGTCTCCTGGGGCTTATGCTCAACGTTTGCAGCCATCCCGTAGGGCCCGTTGTCCTTTTCCCCAGTGTGTCCCCGAACACGGTCCCCGAACCTGTCTTTCAGCCGTGTTGAACCCTGCCGGTATGAGAACGCAGTTCTCCTTCGCGTATCCAAGCCTGTTATCGAGCCGCCCAGGGATTGCCCATCAACATGCGGCTGATCAGATCGCAGTGAAACGGAGCACCACCCATTCTGCGCCAGCATCTGTAGGATGTCACCATATCTCACATACCCCTACTTTGGAGCTCTGCGCTTGGCCCTCCACCTTGTTCCAGCGTGCCCAAGACATCTACGAAAGAGTGTGGCACATGCCCTAGTTCAGAGATCGTGTCCTAGATGAAGATGCTAGCCGGATCAGTGTGCCTCGCGATGTGCCGAAGTACTGAAGTTGGTAGTATCGATCACAGGATTTGCACCTCGATCTGCTTATGTGAAATGCATCAGGCTCCAGATGCCTTCCACAACCGTGGCAAGGTATCTCTCCAAACTGATTCGGTATCCCGAAAACTCTATGATGTCATGTGATCTTGGCCAGCGTGGTTTTATGCCTGGCCTCCGCGGTCAGCTCAGCCAACGATTGCAAGAATACCGGAGGTGCTGTGACTGCTACTGTAGATCTTCAGCACTGACTGTTCTGTCGTGCAAGACTTGATTCCAGAGCGTGGCTCCAGGTAGAGCGACTTGCCCGGCTGTTGCCAAAGCTCGTCCAAAAACTGGGTGTGCTTTTGAACTGGCAAACCGCAGGGTTTGAAGAGGTCTTGCCCGCATCGCTCGATTCGGCAGCTGCTGACACAAGGCCTTTCTGCAGCACTGCACAGCGCCGAATCCCAAAGGCCCGAACTCTTCAAGCAGCTGCAGGCTGAGTTAGCGCCAATGGCTCAACATCTGACTCTGACAAGCTACGGCGCCCCAAAGTCCCGAAGCCTTAGACTTGGCCCGCGAGCCGTCCTACTAACCCGGTCGCTCCTGGTTCGGCAGGCGCCGCTTCTTGGACTTGGCCTCCCGAGGCTCCAAAGTGGGCTCCGAGGCTTTGGGAATCTTGGGCTCTTGTAGCTCCTGTAACTCCTGCCCTGCAGAACCTCCCTTGAAAGTGCTTCAAGCTCCCTGCTGGGTCCCACCTCAGCAGCGCGCACACCCCAGTTCACGGCCAGCGTCTCCAGCCTCCGATCACTCCCGCGGCTTAGTCTGGGTTCTTCTGTCGCCTGCAGTTGGGCAGACGACTCCTTCTGATTAGGACACTTGGGTGTGGACTGCTACAAATGACTGATTGCAAGTCCTATCCCCGACTCCGGCACCACAATCCCCGGTTCAAGGCCACATGCGGATGTCGAAGAATCGGCAGCTGCGCCGGAGCTCCGTGGCCGTCTTGTCCACCTGTGGCTGTTCACGTCGGTTCGGGAGCAGGGTCCGGGCATGGGCCGGCTGGGTTCTGCCGCTTTTTGTTGCTGCATTCGTCCCTTCCCGACCTGCTCCACACATGGCGAAAAGGTCACCTCAGGCTCAGGCGGTGAGCTGCAGCACAAAGCGGAAGGAACCCACCACAGATTGAAAGATGCCAAAAGCTTCGGGAGGTCTTGAAGCAATCTGAGGGAGCTCCCAACTTACAGGATGGTAAACCTCTGCGGCGGTAGAACCCGACAAAGAGAGCACATCAGCCGCTTGCTGCACGAGTCGCCAGGCGACCACCGGGAACCAGGGCATCGAGGACGTGCCCCACAGTGGCCCAGGGTGCCGGGAGGTCCTCCAGCGAATTCTACAAGCGCTGACAGCCATTAGGCAGTCTGGTGCTTCATCTCTTCTCTCTGTCAGCTCTACCTTCTTCTTCCCGCGGATCAGCTGGGTTCCGGGCTAGGAAGATTCCATGAACCGCCTCGATGCATGCAGCCGTTCAACCCGTGCACATGTGTATGCGAGCGGGAGGGAGGGATGTATGTATGCACCTACGTTCAAATGCATTCCTATTTCAAAAGATACTCTAGTTGTTCGTCATTGCGCTAATGCGTTGCCCAATGAAAGCCTTCATACTAGCATCGTGACATAGTGAACATGACACCAGATGCCATACGTCAGAACGCCTTTGATTCCTCTTGGTCCTTCCCAGCCCTCCCTGAGGCCAGAGCCCCCCGAAGGTTCTCGCCGAACCCATCATTGCCTTGCACAGCCGCCGATCTACCGCCGCAGACGGGAGAAGTAGGGCGTAAGGTACCGGTATACTACTTGTGCGGGCGGAACGAAGCGAAGCCAAAAGATGCAGAGGTGGGCGAAAATCACAGTGATGAAACGACGGCAGGTCAGTTGAAGCATCCGTTGACCGTATCCGCCACGCGACTATGCAAGGGCCGACTGCATCCGGCCATGACGAGGCCCTGTAGGAGATCTTGCGTATCACGTATCACATACATATTGAATGAAATATAAACATCTATGTAGTGCTTAACATACATACATATATATATATATATATATATATGTATATCTGTATCTCTATATATATATATATACATGTAGAAGGGAAAATACATGCTACATACTCCCAATGCCAGGTCTGCGTCTGCTCCGCTCCAGCTCTGGAGGATTGCGGAATCAGCGCAACAACTCAGACCGAGGCAGACATCCCTGTGGCGGGAGACGATGACATCCATGAAGCCATATTTCTCGAAGTCAGCAGCAGCTTGCCGCTGGCGGTCCTTGCCGTCACGGTGCGGAATCAGCATGGAGAAAGCCAAGGAAAAGTCAAGCGAAAGCAGACACAAAACGGAGAGGAGAAGGGAGAGAGGGTGAGCGAAGGGTTGCACGAAGGGCTGTTCATCCAAAGACCAATGTGAGAGGCAAAAAAGGTGCATGAGCGCAAAGAAGGGCCATGTTGAAACTTGGAACGCAAATCTTCATTCATGGAGTCTCTTGCCAGGTCCTCGTGGAACTCGAAGGTATGCAGCTTCCTGAGTGTATGAATGATAGCCATGGATCCACAAACATGAGGGGAACTCACACTAGTACAGAGATAAGAGCTCACATCTGCATGAACGAAACACGGTTCCCGGTGAATGCGAAATTACTGCGACCTTGACGACACGCTACGACCGACAAGGAGAATCTCTGCTCGGCACTCAGCCCTTTTCAATCTCTGGGCCCTGCGACGCAAGTCCTGCACCTTTCTCGTAGCCTTTGTTCCACTGCTGGGATCCTCGACGAAAAATGCCAGCATCACGGGTGTACCTTTTCAACCACCCGGGTTCCCCGACTTCCAGCTCAGTGTCACTCCAGATACCAAGTCCTTTCCGGCTTGTGCGACATGTCCTCCAGAAAGTTCAGAGACATGTTCAAAAGCTGTTTGGCCAACTCTGGATGTTCGGTCACGATCTGGAAGACTTTGTCTCTCTGGCGACACAAGACCTCGCACTTGTTGTATTTGACCAAGTCCACGCAAGTGCGCTCTAGCCGGCCGCAGCTGCCGAAGACGTGCGCCAGCACCGACAAAATGTTTTCTTCTGACAGCAGGTCTTCCAGCTCATCCTCCGTCCTCCTCACCAGCCGGTTCAAGCTGTACCGATCGGCAAGACGTCGCACAGACAACGCAAACACCACATCTCCACGTGCAGAGAATGTTTCAGACAGCATGAAATGGAATATCGCTGTCATGACACGGCAGTCAGCCAGTGGTTCATTGCTCAAGTCGACTTCATTGCTCTGCCCCTCCTTCCAGCCTGCACTGCCCAACATGTGCTCAAAATACTCTGAAGAAGTCATCAAGATCCGCTTGTCGAAGTACATGGGAGGCCCCTCGGCAAGGTGAAAGGTGACATACTCTGGCTGCTGCGTGAAGTTCACATCATGGACGAAGCTATGCCAAACATCCACCTTCAAAGGAAACTCCACAGTTGCTCGGATGGTTATCGTCTCCGCAATTTCTTCGGTGCCATCTCTCCATGCACCCAGCCACCCGATGTCCGACCAGCCTCTGCAGTCGCCTTCGATGTCGAATGAGAAATAAGCTGTATGAAGCACGGGCATGCCACTCTCCCCTCTGCAAACAGCCATTTGACACTTCACATACCCAGCATCCCACCAACCTGCTTGCTCGCGTAGCCCCGGCCACAACTCTAGAAATACACCGAATTCCCCAGCCCGGCCATGCCGCCCACGCGGGTATACTTGCAGATCGAACATGAAATTGTTTGGCAAGCCGGCACGACGGGATCTCAGAAACTGCCCGGGCACAGCGTCATGCGCTTCACTGTGGTTGAGTGTCATCTCAACATCCTCTCGGCGGCCACAGTGGCGGGGAGCTATGCTCGCTTTGGCACAGAGATGGAGTTGTCCTTCATTCAGGCACTCCTCCAAGTCATCTCGGTACAGCACATCGTCCAGGCCTGCCTGTTGGCTCAATTCTGTGGAAGCGAACCATCCTACACGCGAGTGCGAAACAGGGCCTGTTTCGGAGTAGAGCACTGCAACTTCGACACACACGTCTTCACAGGTCCATCTGTTATTCCCCATCGTGGCACTCAGCGGCAGAAGCAACTCAACATAAACACTGACGCGTGGGTCCTGCACAAGATCCATGCTCTGGCCAGCTGGATAGACAAGCAGTCGAATCCGGAAATCGTTCTTTGGCCGTGTCGAATCAAAGCATATCCTCTGACCGGGCTGGAATGTCCGCGGATCCGCCACAGTCATCCTGACTTCATCAGCCCAACCTTCAGGAATGCGAAGCGCTGAGCCTTCCATGGCGTCTACCTGAGTCTACCTTTCCTAAACACTCGAAGGGCGAACCCCCGAGCCGAGCAGCACTCTTGAAAGTGTTGCTTTCAATCGTGCCTTGAAGTCCACAGAGCTTATAAGAACCGGAAAAAGACCAAACCCTGAAGCTGTCCACTGAAAAAGAAGATCATCTTAACAACAACGGCAGCAGTAGCAAGGAAGATGATGATGCTAAAGATTGTACTAATGACGACAAAAATGATGACAGTTCTGATAATGATAGTGACAATGATAATGGTAAAGAGAATGATAACGATGATGAGAACGGAACGATAATAAAAACAATAAGAATAGAAATAAAAAATAAGAATAGTAACAGCGACCACAACCATAATGGTAGTGGTCATAACAATCATCATGATCAGCAGCAGCACCATCATCGTCCTCAACATCATCCTCATCATCATCGTCGCAATCGTAATAACTGACAGTAAGAAGTTGGGAGCGACGGTTAGACATGTAGCCATGACCAGAAGTTAGCCGGAGCAACCCTTGCTGTGGGAAAGGTGGCAGTAAGCCGAAGAGCGTGAGAAAGAACCGAAACCATGATGCAAAGTCACTTGGAGCGTCAGAACGAGTGCCATCCTCGAGCTCAACCCTAAACCCTACAACCCCAAAACCCTAAACCCCAAAACCCTAGACACCAAAACCCTAAACCCCCAAACCCGCAAACCC
>CAJNDV010021780.1:33136-48520 GCA_905221635.1 Symbiodinium sp. CCMP2456
GGTGGTGGTGGTGGTGGTGGTCTGGTAGGGGTGGGGGTGGGGGTGGGCACTAAGAGTCAACCGCAGAACATCATGATAGCCGCGCAGGCTAGTACCAATCCTCCTGCGCACCGATGTGAAATCAGACGCTGAGGCCGGTGCGCAGGAAGCAGATGCACCTCAGCATGAAGTGGACGCCTAGCCCTGCCTTTGCATGTCTTTGTAAACTTTATTCGATCGGCTTCCAGTCGCAAGGCTACGTCGTCTTTGCATCTTGGCGTTTTGGGCGTTAGGGCTTAGCATTGTTTGGGATCGGCGCTTTTTCTGTTCCTCCCGAGCATTTGCTCGCTGAGGGGGATACAGCGACGGTCCAGAATCGGTCCACCCTATCTCACATTCCACACCCAACCCCATCCTAATCGCCTGGAACAACATCGTAGTCCCGCAAGCTGGTGTGCTTTCGTGCAGCGGAGCAAGTCAAGCCAGCCAGCACCCAACAAACAGCATCAGACTAGCGGCTCGACAGCCCCCTGGCTCTCCACAAACAGAGCTGTCAGTTCCAAGTGCACCGGGTTGTCACGTGCGATTCTTCAACAGTCATGTAAGAACATCCGGTGAGGAAAGCACAGACCATACCAGTTCTCATCCTTCTTACAGCCCTGCTACAAGGCCAGTCTTCGTATCACTACCACACAGTTGTACGTTCGGTGTTCTGGGTCAGGGTTTCAAAATTGGCGGGTTAGGTTCAAGGATCGCACCGTTGATATCAATATGTCAACCGCTGAAAACCTATCCACAAATGCGTCTGTCGGAGATCGTCACACTCCACAATGAGTACTTGGCCTCCTTGACAGCAGGATTCGTCCAAACTTCATTGGGCTGCCAGCTTATTCGTGGTAGCATCTGGTTTCGACCAGTGTCTCGAACCCTACCGCACGTGCCACCGATGCAAGCCTCCAAGCTGCCCAAAAGTCCCCAGCCGTTCAGGGAGATCTCAGGCCCCGGCCGACTGCGAGGGCTGCACCGCGCGAACGAGCTCCTCGGAGCTAAGGCGGGCCCGGGCAACGGGCCAAGGGTACCCGCTCGAGGCGCCTCGATGCTCATCCAGTGGCCACCGGCCCTGGCCTCCAACTCCCCGGTCCTGGCAGAAGCCAAAACAGCTAGCGCTGACGGAAGCCCCAGAACCCGCTCCGAGAGCATCATGCAATCAAAAGTCAGTTATTGGGTAGCTCTCTCTGAAAACGGTTTTGGACCGAGATCGTCAAGAAGCTTCAATCTCTGGCTCCTTGGGCTCAGCCGCACCGAGACCCGCTGGGTGCCAAAAAGATAGCTGCCGGGGCCCAACCGGCAGAAGAGCGCCTGGGACGAATATTCACCAGGCCCCCTGAAACTTCGCGGCTTGCCGTCTCAGCAGTTCATGAAGGCCTGGGGCTTGAGGATGTGAGGCACAATACGGATCTACAAGACGGACTTGCAAGCTGGCATTCCTCTAAGATGGGTGGTGGCCTGTCGAGCTTGGCAGCCGCAGCCAGAAACGAATCCGTGTGAAAGTGAAGACGGAAAGCCTGAAGCTTCTGGAACCCGATGAATCCGCAAGGCCACACCTTGCTGGCGCTGTTCTTCGGCTGGTTGGCGAAGCCCGCCACCTGTTCACAAGCCAGGCGGCTGGGGTCAGTGCCCTCTGTCAGTACGCAGCTAGGACGACGACACCGCAACCACCACCACCGCCGCCACCACCACCGTCAACAATGTGCCAACATCACGATTGCAGACTGTCAGCATTTTCTCTCTTACCCCCCACCCCGTGGATTGGTCCGTCCCCGCTCAAGGGCCGTGCCTTCTCATCGATGGGATCGTCAGGGTGCGGCCTCAGGCTTCAAGGAACAAAAGAGAGCAGGAGAGCCGCATAGAGCCGCATGCAGCCCGGGCCGGGCCCCGGCCTGTACGCTTCGGCCAGGAGGACGGTCTCGATGGCAGCCGTCGGCAAATTCATCGAACTGGCGGGGCCTCACCACAAGCGTTCCAGCAGTCAGCCACACAAACGCCTCCGAAGCTCAAGCGCCACCTCCGCTCTCCCCCTGCGACTAAAAAATCTTGAGAACTTGAACGCTCCTGGCGAGGCTTCAGATCTTCGCCTCGCTGGCCCGGTGTGGCCGTGGGTTCTCGGGGAGCGCCGCTGAACCTCGGAGCACTCTCGAAGCGCTGAAGGGACAGGGCCCCCCATCCTTTCGTGACACCTCGTCCAAACGGGTTCAAAGCCCTTGCTTGGAGACGGGCGCCGGCTGTGCCGAATGCGAGGGAAGCGCAGATCTCAAGAGAAGATTGAGCCGCGCTTGGGGTCTTTGGGATTGGTCTTGGGGATTCTTACGAGAAGTTTCGAGGACCCAGCATGTCGGGGGTTATCCGCTGGCTCCGAAGGACGAAGGAATGCCCTCCAAGTCCGACGTCATAGAGTGGTCCAAGAAATGAGCGAAGCACGAAGCTCCCTGCAAGCAGTTCGCAGCCTTCTAGCGTCAGCCCCTCACCTCCAAGACCTCGCAGCCTCAAAACCCCAAACCCAGAACTCTCAAAACCATCGGACACTGATCCGGATATCACACGAAACTGAGATGACTAAAGGACTATTTAGCTACCGACTGCAATCCCGAAATCCGCTTCCTCCGTAAACTCTATGCAGTAACCGGGAGTCCACGCTCCCCGGGTGGCAAAAGCGGCTGTGGAATGCGGGCACCTGGCACCTGGCGCTCCCGGACCAGAAAGCGACGATGGTTGCAAGACTAGCAGTCAAATGATAATGGACGAACGACTAAACAAAGAAAATCCAAGAATATTCCTCAGAAGCTTGGGGGATAGCGTCAGGACTGAAGTCAGGCCATTTACAAAGGCACAACCTGGATGCTACACACCGCGGCCTTCAACCCTGCAAAGCTCGAGCCCTGCTGCTGGTGATGCTAGAGCTGCCGTCGCGTCATAAGTGCAGCAGCAGCAGCATTTGCAGAAGATGTTGTTGGCGTTGTGCAGACACTTGCCAGCCTTGCTGATGAGGCTGCCGGGGGTAGTGCCTGTTGTGCACAAGGATTCCGAACCCTCTTTCGGCTTCCCCCTCATGAGGGAAATCGGACGAAGCGATTGCCTGCATCATATTCCATCCCCGGAGAGGCTTGATTTGGAGCCAGATGGATTTGAAAGCTGACCTCCCGAGGGCGATGGCGAGCGCATCGCCGCTTCCTCGGCGATTCGGAACAGGCGATGAGATAGTAACTGCTCTGAGTGGAACTATCAAACTGCGACACGGTCGAAACCTCGTCCCACTCCCTCTTCCCTCTTCATCACAAAGATCCGTTCCCGTCAAAGCGCCGCATCCCGGAGCAGCCGCAAGCCGACGGACTGCGGCGGTGCCTCCCTGGCAGGAGATGGGCTCTTCGGCAACAGCACGCTGCAAGGCGAAAACTGAATGTCGGAGTTATCGCCTCTCGTGCGCGAGCAGTCCGGAGCCCAGCAGCTCCTGCAAACATCTCGTGCGTTGGAAAGGCAACACATCGGGTTCACTGGACGAGGTCAGAGAGAGACTCCTAGACGCTGCTTCCTCTCCGGGTGCAACTTTACATGTAGCTTTCACTGTTAAGTTATGCTGGGCTCCGCAAAGGCAGGGCAGATTTGCTCTGGATAGCGAGGAAGCCACACAGGAACAACAACGCTTCGTGACTTGCCAGAACGGAATGCAAAGCTCCTCGATTTGGTATGCATGGAGCTTTGTTTCACTGGCATGGACCTTGCCCGGAGCGCGATACCAGCAAAGGCTGACAAGCCCTCCTGGTTAAACCTTAAACAACAATGCTTATGTGCAAAGGCTACTCATACAGTCCAAAGTCAAGTTCGATTAGGACAATGCTCAGAGCGAACGAATCCTAATGAGGCCACCTTCCTACTTTATAAAGGCCCGCTGACAGGCTGAACTGCAGGTTGAACCGTCGGCATCTTGAGAAAAGGTAAGCTCTGCGCTATGCTTCTGTGAAGTTATATATTTTGTAGTCAGTTGACTTGCTACCTGGATACGCTGCCGTGGTATGTTTCGCGCCTGATCCGTCATGTCGTGGATTATCCGGTCCTGATCCGCGAGATGCAGCGTGAGGCCAGTCCCAGTCCCAGCAGCACCGCAGTCACGGCCAAGAAACAATCTGGACTGAATCGCCCACAGAGCCCATCCAACCACCCAGATACCCAAGACATTTCTGCACACAACCGGGGGGCCTTGAAAGTGTTGCTGCTGGCCATCCCTCGCAAGGCTGCGTCCGCCTGCGCCAGGCGCGATCGTAGATCGGCCACCTGTTGGCTTGCAGTGGGATCCTAACGATCGTGTCTGCTTGGGGCTCGGGGAATTCAAGCATCCAAGGCAAAGGTGCGGGATGAGACAATGGAAACCCAATGCCCAGATCTCTTTCCATGCCGGCTTACCTGCTGCTGCAGCTCCGCAGCAGATGTTTCATGACGGCGGCTGATCACCTGAGGGCACTCTGGCTTTTCCGAGGGTGCGGCAGTCAAAGTGCAAACCAAAAGACAAACCAAGAAGCGATCGTGAGGCGCATGAGTCTAAGCCGCGCGGAAGATAGAGGCCAGCTGGGGTGATAGGCACAATGCACTACTCACATCAACAATCCAAGTGACACGTTCCCGAAGTCAAGAGAATCAGTTCTGCATCCTGGGAACCTGTTGCTTCATGAAGCGGCGGTCACGCTCAGCGATCTCCTCCTGCAAAGCAAACAAAGAAGGACTGTCAGTGTATGAGCGAACGGAGCCCGGGGCCAGCTACTGCTACGGTTATGTCTTTTCCGCTAGCTGGCTCTGGTGCTACTTTTCTGCTCAATCCTTCCACGGCGGGCCAGATTCCCGCAGGCACTGAAGGATCGGCATCTTTTGTGCAAGCACCTACAACCTGATGTTCTTGAGCCATCGGAACCAAGTAACCGAAGAGTAGAGCCCAGAGTGCACCTCAGCTCAATAGCCCTGAACCCGCCCTGAAAGAACCGACACCCCCGAGCACCCGGAGAGTCACGGCTGCTGCCATTGGGGAGTCTCCTGAAGGTCCTGAACGACCTGCTGTGCAGTGCGGCCTTGGCAGCATCGACTTCTGAAAAAAATATTCGAGAGCACGGAAAATCCTGTCTCAACGAAGAGACTGAAATGCCTCCTGCAGTCCCCAAAGCTCCGAACATCACGGTCCTTAGCCCACCCTTAGCCCACCCTACCTTTCAACCGGACTTGCCACAGCGAACCACTCTCTGCTTCTCCGCGGCAGTCGTGCTGCCACGCGCCCATCTCCTCCTGACACTGACCAGGGTCCGGGCCGATGTTGGCATCAGACTTTGCTTCAGCCAGGTGTGAAGGATGAGCCTTTCCTTTTCCTTCTTATTCTTGCACAAGATGCAGAAACCAGAAGAGGCAGGGCGGTAGGGTCTACAGAGTTTCGGGCCGTCAGGGGTGGGGTGGCGGGAGTCGGCCTGGACCTTTGCCAGCTTGGAGGTGGCGGCCTGTGCCATCGCCCGGCCTTCGCGGTGGCTCCGCTCCACCTGCCGAACGCAGTTGGGGGGCGGGTCGTCAAGGGATTTCATGGACAAAATGCAGCGTGGAAGAGAAAACTTAGCCTGAGTCCACCTGGAATGAGCTCGATGTTCTACAAGTGCGCAGAATTTCGGCCGAGAGGTTACTGTAAGAATGTAAGAATCAACAAGGGGATTTGGCAAAGACAGCGAGCTCCTTCTGACCGTTGAGAACTTTGATGTTGGATGCTGCATCCTACGACTTGGAAGGAGTACGCCTTAGATGGGAACGAATCCAGCTGCTACCCCCACTTCGACAGAGTCCCACACATGAGCCAACTTCCAACCACAGGCGCAAAGGCGGAACCGAAGCAACGAATCTTCACCTGCTCCTCGAGCTCGATGATGCGCTTCATCTTGGTGGAAAGGTTGGCAGCGAGCTCCTGTGCACGGAAGCAGCAAACAATCCACGGGCTGGTACTTGGAGCATCGGTAGTCTGTCGAGCTTGGACAAGGACCCTAAGCCCCGAGTTGGAAGAGGAAGCCCAGCACATCCTAGCATGCAGAAGCTCCCTGCGAGGGGCGATGAAAAGCCAAGGCCTTACATGCAGGCAGTTCGACCTGCGCAGACTATGGAGCAGGGGGAGCGCTCTTTGGGTTCCGGTCGCATCCTCGGAGTTCCCAGGGCTCCTTAACTTCCCGGCGCTTCTCGGTGATGCTGCCCTGCGCCTCCTGTCAGCGATGCTTCAAGTAGAGGCCCCCCGGAGGCAGACGGAGGACCTCGCCTGGAGCTGGACCTGCAGGTCGTCCACCTGCACGCGGAGCTCCTTGCTGCGATGCAATGCCGGGATTCTACAAGGCTCTCAAAAGCTGTCAATCAACCCATTACGGCTCCGGTTACGAGGTAGAGGCACAAGCAAGGAATTTGGATTTGCTGCCGTCTCCAAAAGAAGTGCAACTGGCTTCAAACACGGCACACGACCTCTCGGGAATCACCTAGGTCTTGTTTGCAAGCAATGGCCAGAGACGGAATAGGTTCGTAATACCTTTAGAGGGTGGTGAGGTTGAGGTTCCAAATATACTGGCACTTGGGGAGCCCATAGTGAAACGAAACATTGACACGATGTTGACAAATCCCTCGGCTCTTAACTGACCACGCTCCAAAGGCTTCCCCTTCCCGCCTCGTTCTCCCGCGCCAAGGTCGAAGCGTCTTGCTTCATGCGCAGGGAGTCGTGGAACATCTGGATGGCCTGCGAACCGACACTTCATCAGAACTCGGCGATGAGGATGAGGAATATGAGTTTGAGGAGGATAAGGATGACGAGAAGGAGGCGGAGGTGGAGAAGGACGAGGAGGAGGCGGAGAAGGAGGAGGAGGAGGAGGCTGAGGAGGATCACGAGAACACGAAGACGATAAAGATGGCGGTGGCGGCGGCGAAGACGAGCATCACAACTGTAGCGATTCCACCACGACAAACTGGCACATCATCACCACCGCTAACACCATCATCAAAGCGATCACCACCAGCAGCACAGGCATCTGTATCATCATCATCATCATCATCATCAACAACATCACCATCACCATCACCATCATGGTCATCATCAGCTTCATCCTCAAGACGGCAAGACAGCAATGAGCACTGGTGGCGGTACTAGTAGCGCCCATGATAAATATGGTGCGGTGGTTGTAGCAGAAGCACTTGTCGTCGCAGTGGTGGTAGAAATCCAGTACAATAGCAGGAGCTTTCCCAGGTCATTACTTTGCACCATAGCAACCAACGAACACTGTGTGGCTACAACGATAACAATGACAACAGTTGTGAATGTAAGATAAAAATGTGATGAGCCATGAACCTCCGCGGCAGCATGATCAACAACAACAAATGGTATCCCCGTATAGTCCCAGACCCCATATCATAGTATGACGCAGGACTTAAGACCAAAAACCCATCAACCGCTCGATCCTTTCGGGCTTGAGGCCGTCCTGGCGCCTGCGCTCCGAGCTGCAGCGCGGAGGCATCCGCCATCTGGGGGTCCACCGCCTTCGAGGCTGCTTGGGAAATCGATGCGACCGGGTTGGAAAGCCATCAACCGAGCACTTCAGTCAGAAGTTGAACATGAAGGACCATGGTTCAAACAGCGACTGCCTCAGAAAACGCACAAAAAAAAAACAAATGCTACTCTGCGCTCTGAACCGTCCGAAACCTCCTTACGATCCCAACAGCGAAGCAGAATCTTGGAATGTGACCAACAGCTGTCTGTGCCTGGACTGCTGCCAACTGCTTCTCCTTCGCCAGGAGAAGCTGTTCCACTTGCGCCTGGCGGCGAAAGAGTTCAGGGATTTGAGGGATGTGGCTCCGGGGCAATTCTTCCTTCCCCCTTTCGAATTCGATGTCCGTGTCTGTGGCGGGTGGACGACCCAGCCTTCACGAGCTAATCAAAACACCGAGACCCAGGCTTCTGCCCCCAGAACTTGCATCACACAAAAGGTCTGAATCTAGTGACCCCAGCAGGGCAGAAAGACTAGTTGCCCAGAGTTGCTCCAGACTCTGTCTGGGAGATGCTGCGACGACTCTGGCCATAGATCCACATGCCCCCTTTACAGAAGTGCTCTGGCTCTGATGTATGGCAAGTGCCTTTTCGGACCGTAGCTCCTCAAGCTTCTGATGCACCTGCCGATCCAGAACTCACGGCTTGCTGGAATGCTGGCGTTGGCGAGTGCGCCTGCTTTGAACCTGTCAGCTTCTGCATCTCCCGGACCTGTCAGGGCACGACGAGCAACCCGAAAGCTTTCGCACCCGCTTCCGCATCCGGGTGTAGTTTCTTTGGGAGCAGGGTGGTTTGCCTCTGATCCAATATTAATGCCAACAATGTGTAATCTTCAGCGCTCAGCAACGCTTGGCAGGCCGGCAGTGGAGTAGGGTCCAAAACCGTGCCCCTCCAAACCACAAGGGATGGCCACGACTGGAACCATAAACTCTCATGAACTCCGGAATCCTGAAGCCCCCCCGTGCCTGCTGGTCTCTCACGCGGACCAGTGAGGTGATCAAGTCGATCTCCCGCTGCTTCGCCTCCGCTCTCTGAGGGCTTAGGCCTGGCCATTAGGGCCTTTTTCTCATCAGACTCCGACTCCATCGAAACGCCGGATCCCTCTTGGAAATCCGGGGGCCACGCCCAGATGCTCTGGGCCGGTAAGGGGAAACTTGAGGTCGTCTCGCTGCGCCCTGCTTTTCTTGGGCCAGAAGCCCACCTCCAAGGCCAGGCGGTGCTCCTCCTCCCTCATCTTCAGCTGGGCCGCTGCGAAGCCCTGGGCCCAAAACGCCGGATGTGAACGGAGAGCGTAGGGCCCCAAAGGTTGAAATTTGCAACTAAGCCCCACCTCCACTGCAAAAACCCTCAACGGCCTGTAAGCTAGACCACAGCATTTGGATCCCACCTCGTCGCCACGGCCCGATTGCAACATCTGCACAGCCTGGTAGGGCAGCCGCGTGATCATGCCGGCCGGTTCTGGGGTGGCAGGCTTTTAAATTGACTTTGGCCAACAAGATGTGGGTCAGCAAATCATTCGTTCGGGGTATTTTGCGCCTGAAGGAGCTTTCGACTCAGAACGCACAAGACCCGTCTCCACAAGACCCTCTCCCCCAACCTGCCGCAAGCGGAAGTTCTCTGCCTTCGCTTGGAGGCATCTTCGTTTCTGGTGCTGGCACTGCCATGGGTGTGGTTCTGACAAGTCTCTGCTCCTTGGTAACGAAGTCACTTCCCTTTTGTGCCTCCATCTGCTTGAGGACGGCCTCGTGCTGATCCTGCAAAGTCAACAGCCATCCGAAAGACTATCAAGAGGTTGAAAATGGCTGTAGCACTGCAGTGGCCACGCCCCTCACCGTTTCTGCCTGACTTGATGGTAGAGGCAGGCGTGCTCAAACTCTACCTGCAATCAGGTCCCGCTGGCTGTTCAGCAGGTTTTCGTACTCCAAGGTGGCACCTGGTTTTGCGAAACGACAGGATTCTTTACGAGCGCTACTTGCTTCTTCAAAATCTCATCGCAGCTTTCCCTTTTTTGACTGCCTTGACGACAAGCTTCGTCGACTCCTAGCGTTTTCATCCTGAGCTCTGGAAACTCCATGCTTGTAGTAGACATCTTAAATCGAGAACAGCAATCCGCCAGTCCAAAGGGCAAGGTGTTCTTCGGTAAAGTGCCGGGTTCGCATGGCGAGGTGAGAAATGTCCTTCCATTTCAACCACGGCTTGTCGGACTCTCGACAAAGCCCAGGTGGCTTGGTGGGTAGCCCAACATGTAAGCCCCAAAGAATATGCCAAGCACAGGCACTGCGATCCCACCAGGCATGGTCAATCAAGGCAAAGGCAACAAAAGTGGCCAGGCCGCCCAATATAAAGCATAACCAGAAACCGAAGCAGCCGGCAGTCCTAGCAGGACTCTCGTCATTGCCACAGTGCCGGAATAGGAGATACTCTGATTTCTATTTTCCAAAGTACACAGGTGACGAGGAAGAAGACGACACAAACCACGGCGCAAAAGATGATGAAGCCGACCTCCTGCACTCTCTCAGACTCATCTTCTGCAAAGTCTGATATCCCGCTCTCCAGGAAGCTTACCTGATCCGAGCCGAAGGCACGACTCAAACGGCCCGACTTCACCTGAATCCCTTCAACGGTCTGCATCAGACTCTGGACATCAGTGGCTCTTTCCTCCAGAAGAAAGTCTCGGCAAGGTGTTGAAAGCCCTTAGGTCCCGTCATTCAAGTCGTTGAGGTCGCGGCCGAAAACGTGTCCAGCTGCTCTTGCTACTCGTGCGCCTTGTCACGGAGGCTGCACCTGTCACTGGTCTCTTGCTTGAGGAGCGTGATGAGCATCAAACTCTGCAAGCTGCTAGTTGGATGCCCTCCAAGCTCTGGTTGAACTTCGCGGCCAAATATCAAACTCTGCAAGCTGCTGAGTAGCTGGATGCCAACCAAGCTCCGGTTGCCCTCCAAGCTCTGGTTGAAGTGGAGGCCAAAAGTCAAACTTTGGAGGCTGCTGGGTAGTTGGATGCCCTCCGAGCTCTGGTTGAACTTGAAGCCAAACGTCGGCCAAAGGGTATTGCCCGCCAAGTTCTGGTTCAAGTGGAAGCCACAAGTCAAACTCTGCATCTGGGTAGTCGGATGCCCTCCATGCTCTGGCTGAACCAGCCACCAAACGTCAAACTCCGCAGGCTGCTGTGTAGTTGGGTGCCCTCCATGCTCTGGATGAAGCCACTGCCAAAGGTCAAGCTCTGCAGGCTGCTGGGTAGTTGAATGGCCTCCAAGCTCTGATTGAACTCGTAGCCAAATGTCAAACTCCGAAGGCTGCTGGGTAGTGCTGGAGTCCACCTTCTCACAGAACTGCCAGGGGGGATATCTTGCTCCGAGTAAAAACAGCGGAAATCGGGCTCATTCAAGGGCTTGGGGACTTCGCCCGGCACCTGCAGCTCCATTTGGGGATCATAGGACTTCGTTGCGTGAAAGTCCACCTCATCCTTGCTTGCCAGATTGTCTGTCCATTCCACAAGAAGGTCGTGACAGCCGGGCCTCTAAGCCTGCCTTGGTCTCTCCATGTCTCTCCCACCACAGGATTCATCTCTGTGCGGAATTGACTGGATCCGAAGCGGCCTCATGATCCACATGGTGGGCATGCCATTGACGCTCTCGGTCGCCACCACGGCATCCGAAGATGCGGTATCTTGTCCAGGACGGAGACGACTCGTGCTCCGTGTACCGGAAGGTGACATTTGCAGAAAGCCATTGCTCAAGGAACTCTGCTATGGACAAGCTGCCAGCATCCGTCACCTTTTTTGCTGCTGATGTCGGGCAGCGGACTAGTGCGCTGCATGAAATGATCCTTGCGCGGCGGAGACTACCCTCATCGCCAACAAGAAGATGCAGGCACAAGACAGCCTCTGGCGGGGGGGCTGCACGATGTCCGGCCATGCGAGCTTCTCAGCCACACGAACGAGTAGCTAACAAACTTAAACTTGAAGCTCTCTCGGAGCATGCTCGAGCCATACCGGACGTGCAGAAGGAAGAACAGGATGGAAAGGAGTGGGTCGTGGAGTCGTGAAGATGGTCAAAACAAGAGCTGCCCAACTTGCAGCCAAACTCCGTCACTGCTCGACTTCGGATATAAGTTTCCCACTCCACAGCTGCGCGTTCGCATAGTCCACGGGGACCACCTTGAAGCATTGCGGGCAGCTCTGAACTCAAGGCCCCGGAATCTCAGAGAATGCAGAGACTCACGGAGATGCATACCCTAAACCCCTAACCCCTAAACCCTAAACCCTAAACCCCTAAACCCTAAACCCCTAAACCCTAAACCCTAAACCCCTAAACCCCTAAACCCCTAAACCATCCAGGTCACGGATTCGGCGGAGGGCGTGGAGCAGCTCTCGGCCTGGCTTGGGCTTGGGGGGCCCGGGGCCCGTGCTTCCAAAGAGCAGGCCGCTTTCGTGACTCAGCGAAGCAACGAGCATCTTTAGGGGTTGAGGGTTTAGGATTTAGGATTTAGGGGGTTTAGGGTTTAGGGTTGAGAGAACGTCAAACCCTTCTGATTCTGGGGCTTTGAGGTCGGGCGCCTGGCTCCAGCACTGCCCAGGTGGGCCTGGCGGCAAGGGGCCTTTCGTGGCGTCTGAGCTCTCCCAGTTTTCGGCACTTGGAGCTCAGAGCCAGGGGCTTACTTAGGTTGCAGGACCGAGGATGTTCTTTGCGTCTTCTCTGAAAGGTCCGGATTTGCCACGGTTGCGGGCAGGCTTAGCAGTTTCGTCTCAGGCAGAGACTCAAACACAGTCCTACCATGTCCTAGTCCTATCATCGCCTTTTCAACTCTGCATTGCAAGAAGGACTCGACTTCGCAGGGATCCGAAGCTGCAGGGTGCTCTGGCATCCGGTTTCGAGCACTTCCTTTGCACCACGGCTCGCAGAGAGCTTCCAGGGAGGGAGCAAGTCTCCGGGACGCAAGGTTCGCTCCGCAGAGGCTGTCTTCAGAAGCCAACCGTGGGCGCCGGCGCAATGTAGTCGTAGACAGGGCTGCGCTCGCATAGCTGCCTTCAACGACCCGCAGGTCCTGTCGTGGTGAACGTAGCTCGTCGCTCCATGTCGCTCCCGCCTTTGGAGTCGAGGCGAGAACAGCTCCGGCAGCTCAAATGCTCCTCCGCAAGACTTCCGGATCTAGGAGCTGCTCATACAGGTTCAGCTCGTTCAACTGCGGCTCTTGCTCGGGACCGTCTTCGAGGGGGACCAGTGCAGAGCCGTTGCTTTGGCCTTCTGCTGCCTCGACCGGCGTAGAGTGCTCTGATCGGTTGCCACTTCCCGGCGTCTCCTTGGGCTCCGACTCGCATCGCTCGCATCGCTGCTCCACCGAGGGGGGCGCCGGGTCCGACCGGGGTGTGGAACGCGGCGTGCCTGTGCTCGGCAGCTCCTTCTTGACAACAGCGACCCTGTTCCTACTCTCCTTCAGGTCCGGCAAACTGATACCGAT
Organism: Symbiodinium sp. CCMP2456; assembly: GCA_905221635.1. NCBI lineage: Eukaryota > Dinophyceae > Suessiales > Symbiodiniaceae > Symbiodinium > Symbiodinium sp. CCMP2456. The sequence goes on from CAJNDV010021780.1 coordinate 46,161, forward strand.
CTCACTCTTCTCCAGGAAAGCCTTCCATGCACGCATGTGATCCCTGTCCATCTTCCGGTTCGAGATGGCTCCGACCTCAGCTCAGAGGCTAAAACATCCAACTGTAAGGCAAACTCCCCTTTAGGGCAAACCTTGTCAGCCCAAACCCTGCAGAAAGGAGGGATGCCATGATGCCTTGATGACCTTCTCGTCGTGACCACGTGCCGCGCGGATTTTCCAGTCGTATTCGCGCGTCTTTGTCGGCCGTCGCTCCTGCGCAAGGAGAAAAAGCGGTTGCCTGGTCGGTGCTGCACTGCTTGTCGACCTTGCTACCCAGCTATCCTACAAAGCACTTCTAAACAGCATTGGATTAGCAGGTGCATCTCGCGCATTCCGACGTTGCTCCTAACTAGCTGCCTCTGAGAGCTGGGAAGCTGCCTTGACACTTCTCGCTAGTAGTAACGAGCAGTACTTGTCAAAGGTGTTTCAGTGATCCTTTTGGCTCCAACTCGCATTTCAGAAGACTGAGGGAACCTGAGGGACATGTACACATATTGCCAAACTTCATAACAAGTCTTCGTTCGCTGTTGTGAAGCCGGCAAGATCCTCAGGCTCCAAGAATAAGGAAGTGGTTTGCTTTATCCCGGGTTCTACAAGAAATTCCGGCAATTCTGATGCAGCACATGCTGCCACTTCACAAGAAACTGCATGGAGGTAGCGCGGGTCCTTCTTCAGCACATAGGTAGCCGAGGTCTCAATTTCCACGATCTGATCCACCACCGGTAAGCCGTCTTGATTTGGGTAGCTTATGTAGGAAAAACCAGGCCAGGCAGATTGAACTGGTTTGCACAGCAAAGACAACCACCGAGTGAGAAGTGAGAAATGGAGACAGAGAAACCGAAACACAGACAGAAGATATTAAGAAAGGGAACGTGAAGGAAGCTTGCTGGAAAGTTATTCCCGCGCAGACCTGGGCAGCGGCCCAACATCCCTCGGTGGCCCGAACCAGGACGAAGGCACCCCTGATTCGTAAGTCCTCGCAGTGCCGGGGGTCAAGCAATCTTGCCGTTTACGGTGTTCCGGTGTGCTTGCATTCTCGTGTCCCTTGTGCCCTGCTTGTTTACATCGCATTACTATACACTCCCCGAGATAGCTCATATTGTCTACAGCACCAACCCAAGACTCTTCGCACTTTTGAAGCTGCAGACGTGCCGTCACTGCACAATGTGAGAGACAGTTTATAGCATGGTACCAGCGATCTCCGAGTGAGAGCTCGTATCCTTCACATCGGAAGAGGTGCCATCCCACAGAAAGAGAGAGGAAGAGAGAGAGAGAGAGGAAAAAAAAAACAAAAAACATGTGTGTGTATGTATGCATGCATGCAGGTATGTATGGATGTATTTAGATTCGTTATATATACATACACATATATTTTTTATATATGGTCCCGGGTCCCGGGCTGCTACCCCCCCCCCCCACCCCACCCCCCTCCATGATACCCTCCCACGGATCGAGCTGGTCGGGCCACGATCCTCGGGAAGATGGGAGCGTGGTTTGGTGTCGTGTTTCCCCTGACTCTCGCAAGTTCTCGACATGCAGGGCAACTTCCCATCTCAAACCTGGCGATTTGCATGATTGTCTTTGTTGCTGTGGGGCCAGGCAGACACGCTTCGAACCACAGGGGCCAGGAGGCGACGGGTGTTGATGCAATGCTCCGCGAGTGCACCAGAGCAAAGGCTATACCAGAGCGAAGAGGCACTATCGGCAACGGAACAGGGGAAAACCGCTACCTCTTGAGTAAAAACAATCCCAAGAAGGATGACAATACTGCTACTGCCACTGCTTCTGCTTGGTTGCATGCCGGAGCAAAAACAACACCAGTGCTCAACAACACCAGTGCTCCTGTCCCTACCTTTACGAATGGTGAATACCACAGGCACCACCCCATAGGGGGGGAGGGGGCCCTCAAGCCCCGCATCATATATGCATATATATATATATACATATACATATACATGTATATATATATATATAGACACATGTGTAGATATATACACGTATGCATATGTGTATATTCTGTATATGAAAGTACTGTATGTAACGGTACAGGCAGGGAGATATGCACACAGATACCCGTAGCATCACTCCGTGTATGCATGTTTACACATACGTATGTGTATATACCTATATATACATATATATATATATACATGCTCTCTATATGTATGTCTAGATAGATAGACAGATAGATAGATAGATAGATAGACAGCTAGACAGATAGATAGATAGATAGATAGATAGATAGATAGACAGAGAGAAAGAGAGACAGATAGATAGATAGATAGATAGATAGATAGTGGCTCACGACTCTCTTTTTGCAT
>CAJNDV010021780.1:48620-58646 GCA_905221635.1 Symbiodinium sp. CCMP2456
CGGAATCATTCGCAACTATATTTCAGGTAGATAGATAGATAGATAGAAAGATAGACAGATAGACAAATAGACAAACAAATGGTGTATTTATCTACTGCTGCATTTATATTGTAGTTGTATGTATGTGTGTGTGTGTGTGTGTATCTATATACATCAGCTTTGGGCCTAAGCTTGGCTAGCGATTGACTTAATCATACTGTCATGGTCATGGTTTTGAACGTGGTCATGAACCTTACTTTGTCTGGTGTGATATTACCACCAGTACACTTAGTATAGCTGCTATCTGCCGATAGATCCTTCACTCCAACTGCACTAGCTGGTTTAGCCGCTTGTGCGACCAATGCTGTCCCGGTCTTTGCTTCTCCTGGTATTGCTGTGATCATGAACATGATCGTCAATGCCACTCGGCACTTGGGCTCGGCTCCTGCAGCGGGGTTCTCTCTGCAAGGACCAGCAGCTGCCGGCGCGTGAGCTGCGCATCGCCTTCGAGGGTGCTTGTCTTTTCGAAGTTTAGCCCTCGGGCTCGAGCCTTCCTTCAAAAGCATGCAACGAGACCAAACTGCTGCCGAAATGGCCTCAACAGCCCCCAACTCTGCAAACCGCTTTACTCCAAGCTGCCCATGATCGTCAGCAGGTTCTTATCCGTCTCGTTGAGTGTCTTAGCACATGCGTTGAGCTTGGGAAAATCGAGCATGACATCCCGACATATCCCGACCACCCTTGTCTCCAGCTACAAATACCGCAAGCTGAAGTGGTTTCCTTCAGGGCCACTCAACATCATCAGAAAGACAAATGCAGCCTCAAAAAGCTGCCTGCTTGACAACCCTGATGATGGATGGAGGGATGAAGACGGTAACCCTGATGCTTGTGGTACGTCGAATTTAGACAAAGAGGAAGACCATGAATTCGACGAACGGTATGATGATGATGCTGATGGTGATAGTGACCGTACGTGTAGTGGTAATATTCGCGCTGATGCAGACAGGAGGAGTACCAGAATAGGCAGAAGAATGCTGAGAAAGAATTGGAATGTCAAGCCGGAGATGAAACGAGGCGCGTCGGTGGCACTGTCACAGGAGCTGGAGCTTGAGCTCGAGGAGCCCGAGGAGCCTCCGATGGTTTTCTTGAATCACACAGCCCCAAAAATCGCACCCTTGCTCCGAGCCCACAAACAAGGAGCAAACAGTGTGCCACACCAGGTCACGTTGAATCTAATCACACGACGGTTCCTTTTCGGATCGGAGAGAGCTCCTCTGGCCACAGAACCCCTACACATTGAGCACTGCCAGAACCCTACTCTTGAAGGCAGTGGGGAGAGCGAAAAACTTCTTCAAATTACTTCTGAAGAGATGCTTGAAGGAAGATTGGGGTCCAAGAAGCTCCGGGAGCTTTTCCGAGAGCTTCTTCTGGCACTGCGGGAGCGGCTAGCAGTCTCACGCACCTGAAGCTTGAGTTCTTACAGGCTCAAGGCCGCTCGAGTCGCTGCAATGGACATGCCGATAATCAAGCCATTGCAGACACGGTTTATTACGATTATTGTAATTGTTGTGGTTATTGTTATTGTTGTTATCATTGTTATTGCTATTGTTCCTGACGTTGTTATTGTGTGTGTGTGTGATTGATATTGTTCTTGGTATTGATCTTGGTGTTGCTCATATTCTTGTTAGGGTTATAGTTCGTGTTCTAGTTACTGGTATTACTCTTGTTCTTGTTCTTGGCAATCTTGCTGTTGTTGCTGTTGCTGTTGTCGTTGTCGTCGTTGTTGTTGTTGTTGGTGGTGGTGGTGGTGGTCGTGGTGGTGGTTTGGTTGCTGTTGATTTTGAAGATGTTGGTGGTGTTGTTGACTGTGGTGTTGTTGTTGTTGTGGTTGCTGTTGTTGCTGTTGCTGTGCGTGTTGTTGTTGTTGTTGTTGCTGTTGGTGGTGGCGGTGGTGGTGGTGGTGGTGGTGGTGGTGGTGGTGGTGCTGTTGTTGCTGTTGTTGCTGTTGTTGCTGTTGTCTTGGTTGTTGCTGGTACTGCGGCTGGTGTTCTTGTTGCTGTTTGTCGTTGGTGTTGGTGTTTGTTATTGTTGTTGTTGTCGTTGTGGCAGTTATTGTTACAGTTCTTGTTGTTGGTCCGGTTGTTGGAGTTGTTGGTGTTGGTGTTGGTGTTGCTGCCGGTGCTGGTGTTGGTGTTGCTGCTGGTGCTGGTGCTGGTTCTGGTGCTGGTGCTGGTGTTGGTCTTGGTGTTGGTGGCCGTGGCCGTGACAGTGGCGGCGGCGGTGGTTGTTCCAGCATCACGTTCCGTCCCAGTCTTAATCGTTTTCAGACGATGGCAAGGGAGTTGAGCGTAGGATTCGTTGCAAAGCTGGCATGCAACCGATGGCTTGAATACAGCGTCAGCTCTGAAACCACCCTCTTCCTCAAATCCTTCGAGATTTTGCCAAAGCCACCGTTCTCTCACGAGCTCTCGGCGGCAGCCCCATGGCTGCTTTTAGTGACAGCAGTCCGGTGTTTAGGAACTTGTTGTTCCAGACCCGAGTGGGTTCACAGGGCCAGGCTGGAGGACTGTAGGACCTCTAGGACTGAAGGATCTCGCGTGTCTGTGCCTTGGGCCTTTTGCTGCGGAGCACATGGGCAAAGCAAGGCAGGAACTTAGCTGCATCCAGCCAGTAGCACAGAGAACTTCCGAAGCTCCATGCAAAAGGGTTGCAACGAGAACCAGCCCGTGCAACAACAGAAACACACCCAGCGTTCTCGAAACTCTTCTGTCCACATCGACATGAAACAGGCAACTCACAAAGTGGCACGAAGAGACGGCCGGACAGGAATCCGTTCTAAACCCGGAGAACAAGTGCTGCCTTCCGCCGCTTTGGGCGGTGCCGCAGCCGAAACTTCCGGGCCTCTGCGTGCAGGGGGTTTTGGGCCCCGTCTGTTGAAACTCCGGAAGCTTCTAAAGGCAAGCTCGGCTGCCGAGACTTCAGGATTCAAGCCTTACTGGTGGTTTGCAGCAAGGGTTTCCTGCTTGGGCATACAACGTACACTTCCTCAACCAACCCCATGGAGCCTGTGACTTGCCCAAAATTTCCCAAAGTTACAAAACTCGATTGCACACAGCAGCCTTTGACTCCGGTCTGTCGGCTAGCTTCGAGATCGATGATCCACAGCGATCCCACTACTCCAATCTCCCAGTGATTTCGAGACCAGCTCGACCTCAAAAGCCGGGACGATGATTCATGGCATCGCACGCAGCGGAATGAAATCGAGTCTCTGCTACGATAGTGTTAGCGTCTCCTTCTGGAAGACTTGGCACACCGCAGGCTCCAGGATCCAGCTGCCCGTTATTGCCATTGCATTTTTAGCATCCGGAGCTTTCTATCTGGAGTTTCACCATCTCCAAGTCTCGACTGAGCTTTCCATCTGGAGCCTGTGATTTGCCGGATGATCCTCGATGAGCTCTTGCCCCGCTGCATACGTCCACAAGAGGCCGGCGCACGGAGGCTGCTTGTTGTCAATGTTGCTTAAAGGAAATGGTCTTCACGTCCCCAGGACTGGACGGCTCAAGAAGCTTTCTGAGGGGAGGTCCGTGCCAGAACACAGGGATTTCAATCCACCGGGTAGATGCCGTAGATGGCCTTGACCCGACAGGTGCCGGAAGCCCTTCAGTGAGGCATACGCTGAAGCGCCCAGCACTTTGGCCCCAAAGGACCTGGGCGCTGGCCCTGAGAAGTCCGAGATTCCTCGCTATAGAAAGCTGGCTCAACCTGGCTCAACGGTGCAGGTGCTGCTGGAAGGCAACAGCGACTGGTAGTAGCTGTGTCTCTCGTCTGCGGCAACTTCGATACCCCTGTACCAGTAGAGCAGCACCGCTGCACGCACCAGAAGATGCAGCATGAATGCACCCCATAAGACATCGTTGGAAAGATGAGACTCTGCGTGGCTCACCAACCAGAAGACTAGCAGAGCCAGGAACGTGGCATCCCGCATCCTGCTCGGCTGCGTCGCTCCGACGAAGAGGCCGTCCATGAGATAGGCCGTGAAGGACAGAAGCGGGGCGCACCACTGCCATGGGAGGTAAGCCTCTGCATAGGCCACGATCTCCGGATGGGAGGTCAAAGTGAAAAGGATCTGCCGGCCGCAAGTGATGTACAGGGCCGTGAAGGCAAGACCAAGCAGCAGACCCCAGCACATGAGCGCCCCGAAGACCTGGCGCACCCGGTGGCTGTCTCCCAGTCCTATGGCCTGGCCGACCATCGCCTCACCAGCATTGGCAAAGCCATCGGCCCCAAAGGAGATCAGCATCTGCAGTTGCATCAGCAAGTTGTTCCCCGCCAACGCGGCACTCCCCAGCTTGCCGCTCAGGGACGTAAAGTCCGTGACCTAGAGACGCACCAGGCGAGCGCTACTCCATCTCTACACCTCTATACTCACCACGTGAGAGGCGCTACTCACTCTGCGATCTGAGGCAGGGACAATGACCATCATGCACACGGAGCGGACCAGGATGTTGACATTGAGTGTGGCGAGCTTTGCTAACTTCCGTGAGCTAAACACGGCAGACGCGTCGAGCTGAATGTGCTGAGGTTCAGCGAGCCAGGGAAGCCGCTGTAGGTTCCACCAGATTTGGTGGCAGCCGAAGGCCAAGGCAACATAGTTGGAGATCACAGTGGCCGCGGCCACGCCCTGCCCAGCTCGGCACGAAACAACTGGTCGAGCCCCAAAGTCCTCAATCCTACACCCCAAGAGCTCTCGAAGGCTGGGATCATGAAAGATTTCCGCATTCCAGGGCCTCAATGCCATAGTCCAGAAGGCATCCCAGCAGGATGCAGAGGAAGGCATTGCAGAGGTTGAGGACAAGGTTGGTAGCCAGAGCTACGTCTGTCCTGCACCAGTAACTACCCTCACCTCAAAAGCCGGACCTCAAGGACCCACTGCTCTGCGTCTCCTCTGGATGTTGATGAGCCAAGCCTGGACCACGAAGTTGGACAAAGCTGCTGGCGTACCGAAAACCTCTGCAAATCGTGGCGTCTTCGAGAGGCAAGCCCTGCAAAGGTGCCTCCCCTCAATGCAGGCATGGCGCGCGGGTCTGGAAGTAGGCCAGGGCGCGATCGAGCGTTGCCTCCGCATGGATTTGGCACCGGCACTTCCTACGCTGCCATGCACAATGGGGCCTCGTCGGGAACATGTAGGAAGCCGAACAGCAGCTGCGCCAGCGGCCCGCGGAGGAGGCAGAGCAGGCTTCCGAGGACTTCAGCGAGTCAGCACGGGGGCTCTTCGGGCTGGTGCTGAATTCTGCTGCGAGTATCGCCAGGCTTGCAGGCATAACCATGTTTAGCAGTTTAGCCGTCTACTACAAATAGGTCCATGGAATGCCCACACATCTTCGAGACACCAGCTCCACCATCTGACTCCTTCTGCAGCTGTGGCACCACAGCCAACCGCAAGCCCGCGCACGGCGCCAGCCGCGAGCTCTTGGCTGTCCTTGGCGCCGTAGGCCTGAGCTTTACGGCATCTGGGCTTCGGGGACTCTGTTGAGGCACTAAAAGAAACACCTTCCTAAGAGTTCAGCATCGGTGGACGAAAGGCCTCCATGTCGCTTCGTGCTGCTACAATAGGCAGGACATTGCATCTCAACAGATCGCCGTCAGAGGGCTGCGCGGCTCTTTCCATGCAAAACTGCACGCACAGTCTCACAGTTGATCAGGCGGCCTGGGCAGTGACACCCCCGAAGCCCATGCGAAGGAAGTTGAAGACCTGCACTCACAAAGCAATGAAAGACAACACCTGCAGCAAGCGATAAGGTCCACACGGACTTGTACGGCAAACACGCGATAATTTCAGAGTTCCTACATCAGCATGACATTCCACGACAACTTTCAGGACGCAGGTCTCTGCCTCGAGGCAATAAACTCTTGATTGCCAGGGCGCTGGAGTTGCTAGTGCTAACCAGCTTTAAGGTGCACTCCTTCCGCCAGTAAGAAAGATCATTTCACCGACTTGTCGTGGTAGTTGTGAGCATGTGATGATGAGGCTGATGCTGGAAATGCAACGCTACAGCTTGGTCAGACGCTGAGACAGCAGAAGCTTGCAGAATTCAGCGCCTCCCTCCTTGGAGGCCCTGAAAGCTTCAAGTAGTAGCTCAGGCTTCTGGGCATGCGCTTCCTACAACCGCTTTTCTAGGATCCCGGCTAGCAGGAGCGGATTGTACGCCGCCAGTGCAAGTGCAAGGGAGGCGACGTCGTGCGCCTCGTTGAAGTGGCCGACAACCTGCCGGCTGGACTGCTTAAATCTTCGGCGTCTACTCCAAAGACACATGCTGCAGCCTGGAAGTAATAGCAGTACCACTAGCAGTGGCAGTGGTCGTGCCGGTGCGGAACGTTGGAGTTAGTGCTAAGTGCTAAATGATATGTGCGCTGCTAAGGGCTCAGTGTTAAGCGCCGAGTACTAAGTGCTAAACGCTAGAGCGACTGGTGGCAGTAGCAGCAGTAGCAGTAGCAGCAGCAGTAGCACTACTACTACTACTACTACTACTACTACTACTACTACTCGTATTAATTTTCAGTACTAGTACTAGTACCAGCGGAACCCCCATTCAAAACCCCCGGCCCACGTGTGCCAACGATTTATGTTTCATGCCCTCTGTGCCTGTCATACACCCTAGTTTTCGACTAAGATGCCATCCGACTTGCGAGGATCCATTTTTGAACTCCTATAGAACAGGTACTCTGTGTGGATACGAGTTATGGAAGTGGTATTGCACATCCTCCTTCCTATGAATGCGAATTCTGGCAGAGTCACAATGGTGTCCACAAGGCCCAAACAAGGCGTCGAGAGCTCAGAGAGGATGCTTGGCCATGCGAGGGCAAAGATGCGACCTGGGCAAATAAAGGACGTATCGCACAAACTCGGGCTTCGACACAGGAGTCTCGCCTTCTTAAATGCGCATATGTGCAGTACCAGAGGAACGTCTCCGGGAAGATAATTCTGCCAAAGGGCGGAAGGCCTCCTCGAAGGATGGTCTCTCCTTCTGCACTGCCATGGCGCTGTGAGGCTTTGAGCAGCCGAGCTTCGGTGCCGAAAATCGAAAGTAAGGGAGTATCAAAATAGAGCACTTCGTACCACACCAAGCATACGTGAGCAGAGACGCCGAACTCCGAAGACACCGGAGCCTCAAAGAGCGCAAGTCTTAGCACCCAGCACATTGTGGCTAGCTCGCCAAACGGCGTCTTTCGCAGACATCGAAAGAATAACACCTTAAGCCCCCCTGCCTCAAGATTAAGCATCTACTGATCCAACCACTACCTGACGGAAGGCTATGCGAACCTGAATCCCAACACAAAGCGAGGCCCGCACGCAGGAACTGGCCCTGGGGCTGGGGTGACAGCGGCAGCGTCAGGCCGATGTCCATCTGGCGAAGAGGTCGTTGCCGGGGCTCTGGGCAACCCGAATGCAATGGTTACGAACCGAGAGTTCTGCAAACAAGCAGCACTGTCACTGCCTGCAGCACTGTCGCACTCGTACTGGTGCCCACACTCGAACAGCAAATTCCATCTTCTGTCTCTTGAAGCCGATGTACATGCTGTCTGCGACTCTCCCATCCCCACATCATGGAACTATATAGTAACAAATATAGCGGTGCCTTCACATTCAACCCCAGCTCGCATCATGCTGCAAATCAAAAGCCCAAATGCTCTTCTGTAACCCATAAGAGACCAGCAACTAGCCAAAAAGAAAGAAGCCAAAGCCGAAACTACAACGGATCTCACTCCCGCCTGCGGTGCAAAGAGCATGGCGGGTAAGGGACCGCTTCTCTTGCAATTACTTTTGGCAACACTGGGCTGAAGCTTTGGGGCTGGGAGAGAGTGACTTTCTCGGCTTCTGCAGCTTCAAGGCCTCACTCTCGTTTATGCTCTTTATTGGAAATGCGTTGCTCCTCGGCCTTGCAGGGATATGCCGCTTGATTGCTCTGGGTCCGGCGGAGCAGTCAAACACAAGGAATCCAAGCCTGTCTCAGCACTCAATACGTCTAGAATTCGCCCCGCGGCACTGCAATGAGCTGCTCCTGCAGAAAACTCGGACTCGGCCTCAAGCAGATTCACGTGCTTCTCCTGCCGGAGCTTCTCCTGGGCGCCGCGCTGTTTGCAACGCGGAGGCTCCGGCCGCCAATGCGGCGGAGAGACTCTGACACGTAGGACTCTTACCGTGACTAGGGTCTAATGTACAGAGAACACAAGGCATCCGACTTCGAAACAACACAATGATTCGATGTTGTAGGGAGTGTTGCAACCACTCGTTGAAATTCCAGAAATGCGGAAGTTTTCACAAAGACCACTCTGCAAGGTCTTCTCAATCTCCACTGCATCACTCTTCACAGAACCTGTTTGCTGTTGTTGGCACGCGGCAGAGTGATTGTCCAGGTAGCGGTTGTTGATGATGTCGAAGTCCTGCAGGGCGTGCATGACCACAACTGGGCCCGTCAAAGTCTTCGAGCCCAGGAAACCAGCCATCTTCGATTCCACATCAGCCGTCCTTGCAAAGAAATGCCGGCACCTGCCAAGGGGGTCTTCAGTACGTTGCCGGCAGCGTGAAGGGACGCATGGAAGAGACACCGACGTCGTTGATTGGCGGAGAGGTAAGCCATAAAGCGACGTGGACCATTACATGTCGCGAATTGCGCAGGGCGCCTTGTGCCGAACAATAGTGTGGGACGCATCGAGTGAAGCATGTACTGGTATTCCTGTTATCGAATGTTATCGAGCCATCTTCCATCAAAAGCTAACTAAACCGCGACTCACCTTGGACACAGCAGCCAAACCTCGACCAGATCGATTGGTTATGACAAAAATCCTCATAGTCACGACTGACCTGAAGCTTGCCGTGGCAACGCTGTGCAGCATTCCAAGCCTTCCTCACCCTCGGGGACTTCTCCTTCAGCCGAGGCCGCTCATCGTGCCTGGAAACACCAAGCTACTTGTGCTTCTACATCCTAGCTGAGAAACACGAGGCTCCGGCTTGGCCCAGTGGTGCTGCTGAAAGGGCATGTTGGAGAGGATGTTGTAGTCCACCGCGGTCTGGGGGAAGTGACCCCTGTCAAGTTCGGCGTTCAGACACAACATTGTGAATTTCCCTTGCGGCTCGTCCTGGAGAGCCACGGCGGCGCTCAATGTTCTTGCTCTTCTTTGCTTTCTTCTCGGCGCATTCCCCCCCCCCCCCCCCCCTGTAACGATTGCTGCCAGCCCTCCACCTGGGCTACTTCCCCGAACTCCCGGGCACAGTTAGGTAAGCCATCCAACTCTCTCCGCCATGTCCACCTTCACCAAAATTGAACAGATCGTGCTGATTCCATGTATCCCGTCACTGCGCTGATGCACACGAAAGTTTGATCAGCGAGAAAGTTGATACTTGGGCTGACGAGGCGGAGTTACAGGGACTGAGACGAACGACAAATCATCCCATCACTCGAAACATCCTCTCCACCCTTCCCGCAACGCTTAAACCGAAATATGGACGAATGCCAAAGACGGTCGTGACTGAAAAATCATGCCGGATCTTGTCTAGAAGGTTTGGAAGGACGAAATCTTGATCAAATCCCTCAAGGTCTCAGACTGCCTCGAAAAACATATAAGAAGGGATCTCCCTCGGCACGACAACACACGACTCCGCATGCCAGAAGCTTCCCACCCCGCTCGCCTGCCGTCCTTCGTGCGCTCCTTGGTGCCTATCGTGCCGTGGCCACCAAGCCTCGCTGGGTCTTTGCCTCCAAAAATGCAAGGCAAGGGCAAGGGCGCCCTTGGGGCTTTCCTCACGAGACCGTGATCATTCGAGACCATCATCAGGACTGGTCTTGTCGCTTGTTACTGATAGTCTCGTCTGTTGCAGTAGCCGTCGTCGTCGTTGGGGCAACAGCGCAACGCAATCAGCACCTACAGTCGTCTCAATAGCTGGAGCCGCTGTCGAGGTAGTAGCAGCAGCAGCAGCGCCAGCAGCAGCAGAGGCAGCGGCAGCAGCAGCAGAGGCAGCGGCAGCGGCAGCGGCAGGAGTAGCAGTAC
>CAJNDV010021791.1:29658-43123 GCA_905221635.1 Symbiodinium sp. CCMP2456
TGCACCCCAAACCCTAAACCCAAAACCCCAAACCCTGAACGCCAAGCCCTAAACCCTGAACCCGAACCCTAAACCCTAAACCCTATGGAGTCGCGAGATCTCAGGCCAGGCTGCGGGGAGGAGTCTTGGTCTAGGATGGCAGAGAACTTTGCAACCTTCTCGGTCTGGGGTTTCGTGTTTGGGGTTTAGTGGGTTTAGGGTTCAGGGTTTAGTGCTTAGGTGCTGGTTTGGAGTTTAGGGTTTAGCGTTTAGGCCGGAGACTCGGATAACCTCGATTAGGAAGCTGTGTTTGAGAAGAAAAGTTCCCCCAAACCCTACAGATTTCGCCGTTAGGGTTGGTGGTGCATATATAGTTAGGGTTTAGGTGTGGTGTTTATGTTCAAACCCCTGCGTCAACCCTGCAGATACACTCATGAGCCTACCGGAACCCCGACTTAGGGTTTAGCACATCGTAAGTCGTAAGGGCTTAGGGTTTAAGGGGTTTAGTTGCTATGTTATGTGAGCTACTGTCAACATTACCAATGACATTCGAGGGATCCTTACTCGCAAAAAGAGGCCAGAAACAATTAGAACAGTGTTCCGTGGAAGGATTCGCTTAAAGCGCTTCTCTGAGGGTTCAAGGCATCATTGCCTTGATTTTGGGGGTGTGTGTGATAAGAAGGAACCCTAAGCAATTAAACTGGCAATTGTTTCGGCTTCTAAAGTATTACGAGGATGGACTAAACAGAGGGCTATCACTTAAACCATGTTACATCATAGGTACATATGTGTATATGAATAAAAGGATCGCTAAACAATTGGTCATAGATGTCTTACTGTTGAAATTGCATCGAGTCTCCAGGGAAAATAGTTAAACGACCCTAGGCCACATGAGGTTCCTGAGTCAACATAGGCTGAAGGACATCGGCATTTCAGAAAGCGATGATGTAGACCACACGATGCCCCCAGCACTAAAGCGCCACAAAAAAACAAAACAACATCCCCCATGAACATCCTTCCAAGACCCTTGCAGGCAAGCCTACACAACCTGATACAAGCCTGAGGGGAGGCCCCCTAAACCCTAAACCCTTAACCCTAAACCCCTAAAACCCAAAACCCTAAACCCCTAAACCCCAAACCAAAGCCCTGGCCGAGCCGCATGAAATTTCGAGGAGATGTCCTGCCCAGAAGGCAAGAGTTGCTCGAGGTCGAAGATGCCACAGATGTAGGGATTCTTGGCCTCTTTAGGGGTTTAGGGTTTAGGGTTTAGGGTATGTGATTCTTGGCCTCTTCCACTTGAGGGTTTCCGAAAATAGGGGACCCTAATATAGCACCCTGAATAGTAGGATCCTTATCATAAGGACCCCAGAATAAGGTACCCTGATTCTTGGCCTCTCCCGCTTTTCTCAGGAACAAAGAAACTTGGGGTTCGGGCTTTAGGGTTTAGGGGTTTAAGGGTTTAGGGGTTCAAGGGTTTAGTGGTGTAGGGGTTTTGGGTTTATGGTATATCATTTTTGGTAAAGGCCCCTGAATAATCAGAGCACTGCTCTACGGGGCATTTCAGAACTCCCAATGAAATTCTTTCTACGGCAGGAAAGGTTGTGAATCATGGGTCTGCATTCAATAAACAACAATAGACAAGCACATGAATGAATGTGAGTGTGCGTATATACACACCCACACACACATCTATATCTACGCATATATATATATATATACATGTACTGTTTATCATGTTTATCTATTGATCTATCTATTTACTTACTCATGTATATGTATGTGTGTGTGTGCATACAACAGTGGCCCAACAACAACATGAACCCAACTACGATAACCCGTCAACTTTTTAGGCCCATCAGGTCAACGGCTCTACGGTGCGCCGGAGGATGCTGCCAATGTTGCACACTGTCCTGTAAGTCCGAGTTCATGCACACAAAACTAACAAAACACGCGTGCACACACACACAACAGAAACACAAGTCTGCAATGTCGGGCCATGTCAAATCATCAGCGAATTGTATGCCACTTGTTCCGTCGAGTGTACCCTATGTACACTGCTCAAAACAGTTCGCAAAGGAACATGGGCAATATAAGCGGCTTGAAACATGTGAAATACACGGGCCTCGGAATTTTTAGACCTTTAGAGTTCTGGGGAAGATTTTTGTGCAGCCGTGCAGGTGTGTATAAGGATTCCTGAAGGGGACGGTATTGCCATTCATTCATATGTATGTGATCCGAAATCCCAGGTTTTGTGCCTAGACAGACTATCAGTACCGCAAGAAACTTTGCAAACTGGTTGAAAGCTAAGAAGTCCAGAACCTACTACTACTTCATGTGGAGCTGAACACAATTGCCTAAGTTAAAGCTTGGACGCGATGCCTTTCAATTCAAAAACCAAAATAGACAGTGACCCTCGGGTCCAACAGACCCAATACGTGGATCAGGGCTTCATATCTGGAGTATATATGGTCATTAGGTACTTAAACCCAAAACGCCAAACACCCCTACAAAGGTGTCTAAACGAATCTGTCTAAAAAGAGCTTGACGGCCTGGTGTCGTAATGGTTGGGATGGCGGTTTCGGGGCATCTTGTGGCAGTAACATTCGACAAGGACTGCAGAGAGGATAGCATTGGCGACTGTTCCGACCCCAATTTTTGGGGGGTTCGGGGATGTTGTTGCTTTTCGCGTGTTCGGGACCAAGGTGTAAGTCGGTCCTTGTAGGGTTGAAGGTTTAAGGTTCAGTGCTTCAGAGATTGAAATCCTTTTGGGGGGCTTGGTGGAGTACTGTTTAAGCTTACATGGTGGTTCTTAGTCCGGATCGAATCATAAACCCTAAATCCAAAACCCAATCTAGAATCCAGAAGGTCTCCAAATTGACGTGTCACTCGCGTCACCAAGGACCCTAATAATGAAGGGACACACACACACATTCCAGTGCCAACACGATACCTCGAAAAGGGTTTGGGGGGTATGTGTAAGTACCATCAAAAAAGGCGTAAGGAATTATTTTAGTAATAACTGTCTCCAAGCGGCATCATTACCGCCTCGCGGGTGCACAGCTGGATAGTTGACCCCAAACCCTAATTCATCGGCTGTGCTTTATAGGGCGCCTTTCTGAACTCGCTAGCACCAAGATCCGACAGTTGAGGCTCTGTGCTACGTTCCCCCTGCTTTCTCCCATGCCGGCGGCAGTGGATGCTGCTGCTCATGTTACTTATTCGGCATCGTCACGAACATCGCTATATTGGGTGTTCAGGGTTTGGCGTTTCGGGTTTGGGGGTTTAGGGTTTAGGATGATTTCGGGGGCTCCAGGGTCTGGGGTGTAGTGTCATCTTGGGATGGACGGGTGTTATACTCTAACCCGTACCTTTTGGAGAGCTCTACATTGGGATGTACGGATTCTATACACTAGCCCTGACAAATTGAGGGTCCATACAGGGATACATGGACTTTCTACCAAAACCCTCTCATCCAGAAATCCTTTCGCTAAAAGGGAGGCTTGCTATAGGTGGGGTTCACGTCTGTCTAGACGTCTGTTGCGGTACGGTCTTTGGGCTTGTTTGAAGACTGGGTATCTTCCAGCATAGCCTACCTCGTTTGGAGGATCTCAGAGTATAAACTCTCTCTTAAGCGAATTTAAATATACTTGGGCCCGTATTTACAACGCAAAGTAGATCGGTGTCCATTCGGGCTGTCGCAATCAAGAGCTCAGCTTGGGAGTTTGGGAATTGCGGCGGAGAAGTTCCGCTACTCCCAGCCCAACACTCCAAGCCCCTTGCACTCTGAATGGTTTTTCATACCTAACCCTAAACCCTAAACCCTAAACCCTAAACCCTAAACCCTAAACCCTAAACCCTAAACCCTAAACCGTAAACCCTCGCGATGTGGACAACCCGGAGTCGGCCTTCTACAAGGCTTCTGGGGCTATTTCGAGCCACAGGGTGCAAGCCCCAAGCCCCCAAAACCTACCCATAGGCCCTAAAGTAGTTCCTTTTGGGGTTCATATATAGAATCCTATAAGGTAATCCCAAAAAGGAACTACTTTGGGGCCTATGGGTACACCCTAAACTTAAACCTTGAACCCCAGTGCCCTGATATACCGAATTCCTCTACACCAGCCTGCGCCCATGATCACAGAAACATCTGGCATCAGCATGTCGGCAGATGCGTACGAACTCATGTCCTGCGTGTGGTGGGTCGCTTTTTCAAGGAACCCCCCTAAACCCTAAACCCTAAACCCTCAACCCTAAACCCTAAACCCTAAACCCAAGGAACCCTAAACCCCGGCTTCAGGCTTCCTAGAAGGAGCCCTGTTTGGCGTTCTACAAGGGTTTTAGGCTTTTTTAGGGTTTAGGCTTAGGGCTTTCGGCCTCTAGGGCCTTGGTTTAGGGTTTAGGGTTTAGAGTTTAGGGTTCAGGGCTGTGTAGGTAGTTTTTTTTCGGGTCCTTTGTATAAGGGTGCCGTACTATTTTGGGCGCCTAAAAGGGAACCTACTTTAGGGAACTGCCCATGTGGTTGCAAGGGTTAGGGCCGAGGGCTTCTGGTGAGGTTGGCACAAGCGTAGCTTTTCAGGCGTAGGCTGGGTATTCCTAACCCAGAGGGTCCATATATATATATATATATATATATACTATGGAATTAGGTCCCCAAAACCATAATAAGGATGGCCTTTTAGGACCTAATTCCATAATGGTAGTATATGTGGACCCTCTGGGTAATCTCTCTTGCTTCTCTGGCCCCCCGACAAGCCTTTTCCAACATACATCAAAAAGGCAAACGTCCGGACGCAGGCCTAATCCCCACCTGCCACACGAAAGAGCTACATGTTTAGGGTCCATCACGATGATATTTCCTAAATCCTGAACCGCAAGTTGCAGACCTAGACTCTAGCGTCTAGAACTTAGATTCGAACGCCGACGGCCTAAACATTAAACCCGAGATTTCAATTCCGTGACCGCTAGCAAGTATTCCGAAAACAAGGCAGAACTGGGCCCTCATAAATAGAATCGACGTCGTGGGATGGTCATGATATAGTCAATATAAACATATATAAACCGAAGAGGGAACCCTAACAAAGGTTCATTTAAGTGATCTATGGGAAAACATTGGAAAGTATTCAAGCTCCGAAACTAGGTTTTCGGGCTCCCAAACCCTAAAGCCGAAACTATAAACACCTACACCTTACACCCTAAATCTAAACCCCTACACCCTACGTTACACCGTGAACCCGCAGCCCGACACCATAAACCCCTACGCTCTAAAGCCGAAACTCCAAAACCCCAAACCCCGAAACGCCTAAACTTGAACCCCTACACTGGCCCTACACCCTGCACCCTCAACCCGAAACCATAAACCCCCAAACCATCCTAAACCCCAAACCCCTCTAAATTCAGAGAAAGACCCTTGGCTTGTCCTCTGTGGTGAGAGGCCCAGAGACTAGGTTCGCATGGAACTGACCTGCTCCAGCTAAGCTTAGGGTTGCAGGGTTTAGGGTTTAGGGCTTCGGGTTTAGCGTTTCGGATCTAGTGTTTAGGATCTGGGTTACAAGGGCCTGGATGACTGAATTAATATCAAGATTCGGGTATAGGGCGATGTAACTTCAACAGGGACCTAAAAGAGCACCTAAACAGAAACCATAAGGGCTATCCCATAACACCCTTTCGAGCAAAGCATTGAGGCAAAGATCTCCCACCCAAAAGCTAATCTTTGGGTGCCTTTTTGGTTCCTGATTAGGGGCCTGACTAGAATAGTATCACTACTATGCCTTAGAGGCTTTAAGGCTGGTACTGATACTGATTCTGCCGCATCGTCATTAATATGTTCATGATGGTCCTCACCACCACCACCACCACCACCACCACCACCACCACCACCACCACCACCACCACCACCAGCACCATCATCATCATCATCATCATCATCATCATCATCATCTCTTTATTTCGGATTTCGGGTTTCGGGCTTCATCATCATCAACATCATCATCATCATCATCGTCATCACTGCAGTTTGCATACCGGGATCTTTTCAGTCAGTAGGTATCGCACGACCTGAAGAAGTTCCCACGTGTTCTCCTGTCCTCATCCTCATTGTTGAAGGTCTGGTTCGGTTTAGGGTTTAGGGTTTAGGGTTTAGGGTTTAGGGGTTAGGGTTTAGGGTTTAGGGATTGGGGTTTAGGATTGAGGGTTTAGGGTTTAGGGATTGGGGTTTAGGATTTAGGGTTTAGGGTATCGTGTTGCATTTCGGGTGCCAGTGTCCGTCGTGCGGCTGATGGCTCGGCGGCAGTTTCAAACCCAGGCACAGCAACGCCCGACCCACCCAAGGAGCACTCTTACATGGCCCGGACCGAAGCAAGTCAATGTGCACGAACCCAAGGAGTCCAAGTAACAGTATAGCATATATAAATATAATTACATAAATAAATAAATATATATATATATATATATATTCTGATAGCTACTAAGCGCCCACTATATTGGTACTTGGACCCTTTGGGGACACATTAGAATACCCGACAGAGTCCGAAGCTCGTCAAGCTGCACGAAGTGCTCTTTTAGGGTGTAGGGTTTAGGGTTTAGGGTTTAGGGTTTAGGGTTTAGGGTTTAGGGTTTAGGGGAAGCATTGTAAACACCCAGAGAATGCGCAGTGCCTCGGAAAACTCCAGACCTCACGAACTGCATGCATCTCCAAACCCAAAGCCTTGGGCCTCACAGGGGGCTCCTTTATATATATATATACATATGTATGTATGTATATAAATAAATAAATAAATATATATATATATATAGATATATACATACATACATATATATATATATATATATTTATTTATATAGATAGAGTATAAAGAGAGAGGGTTTAGGGTTTAGGGTTTAGGGTAGGTGCTGTAGTATTTGGGACCAAGGTATATGCTACATAGGTACCTGGTCCCTTCGGGGGCAAGAGGGGCCATTGACTCCTAAACCCTGAACCCCTAAACCCCTAACCCCTACACCCCTAGACCCCTAAACCCCCAAAACCCCTGAACCCTAAACCCCTAAAACCCCTAAAACCCCAAAACCCCCCCTAAACCCCCCTAAACCCCCAAAACCCCTAAAAAACCCTAAACCCTAAAACCTTCAACTTTAAACCCCTAAACCCTACATTCTCTAAAACCCCTAAACCCTTAAACACCTAAACCCTCCGAAGCGCAGGCCTGCTCGCCATCCTCGGGCTCATACTCCTCGCAGGCCTCCGGAGCCTCTGAACTCTCAGGGCTTGGTGTTCAAGGTTTTTTTTAGGTGCAATGTTTAGGGTTTAGGGTTTAGGGTTTAGGGTTTTAGGGTTTAGGGTTTAGGGTTTAGGGTTTAGGGGTTAGGGGTTAGGGGTTAGGGGTTAGGGGTTTAGGGTTTGGTTTTATCGACGTTGGCGAGGGGTTCATGGAATTTTTGGTGGGGTTTCATCAACTTTTCGCAGGGCTTCATCAGATTGAACGGGCTTTCTTCGCATTCTAGTAGCGGTTTCATTTGGTTTCGTTGGGGTTCTATGGGGTGTTAGCTTAAGACTTCATCGCGTCTCATGAGTGTTTTGCAGTTGTTCTATGGATGATAATAAATCCTGCCCATAAATTTCTTATGATCGTGCAGAATATGAAGGCCTTTTGCAGGTGGTGTATCCATCCAAGCTGTTAAAAGGGGGTTTATCGATCCGAAGCCTTCGTTAGTGGTGTGAGGCTTTTATGGTTCACTGTTGCAGGATTTGGGATTGCGGGCCGCAGACAACAATGCCAAGGCTGATAACAAGATAGAGAGCGCTGCCTGCAGGAGTGCACAACGACGCAAGGGAACACACTTCTGGGAGAATTGCCATCACAGAAACAGCAGTAGCAGTCGACTTCGGAGTGGTAGCAGTAGCACGAGCAGCGGCACCCAGTAGTAGTAGTCGTCGTCGTGGTGGTGGTGGTGGTGGTAGTAGCAGTGGTGATAGTTGTTGTTGCTGTGAGTGTGGCAGCGGCAGCAGTAGTATTAGTGGTAATGGTCGTAGCGGTCGTAGTGGTGATAGGGGTAGTAGCAGTAGAAATGGTAGCGGCAATAGCATCGGCAAGGGCAGCATCAATAGTAGGATTATCTGATAGTGCTAACTAACCGCAGCAAGAAAGCTTGTGATCACCAGCTATGACATGACAATGTTGCGTGAAATCCTAAACCCTGGAAATTAACCTAATAAGCCCAAACACAAAGCCCCAGCCCAAAAAAGCTAAAGCCCTAAACCTCTAAAGCCCGAAACCGAAACTTAGGGTTTAGGGCTTCTTGCTAGGCGGTTCAAGGTCTGATCTAGGGTTTAGTTTGAGGCTTAGGGCTTTCGGGTTTATGTATGCATTCCGGTGGAATTCTCAGGGTTTGTGTCAAGCTCAGCTCCGCACCTGTCTCGGCGTCGACGGGGCGTAGGCAACAGGACCTCCGGCTTTGAGGTTCCGGGCCGCTGTACCCAGAGACTCCAAAACCCCTTAATTAAGGAATATACCTTAAATTATAATAGGATCCCTAATATGATTTAAGGTGTATTCCTTAATTAAGGCGTTTTGGAGTCTCTGGGTAATTCTAACCCCTCTAACCGCTCCTAAACTGCGATCCTGAACCCTGTAGTAATCTACACCTTCAACCCTAAGCCTTACACCGTTTTACACACAAAAACCCCGGAAACATTGAAGCCCTCGAAACCCTACCCACTTTTCCTAGACAAACATTCCCTTCAGCGCTATCACAAATTTTGCAGCCTCCAAATAGATGACGGCCCTCAATTCCATTGCTGCCATAGGATGTTGTTGAATTCGGATTTTGGGGCTTTGCGCGTTTCGGATTGAAAGCTCAAGCTTTCCTTGGGTTATACGTAGGACCATGGCAGCCCGTGGGCCCCGAAGAAGGACACACTACGGTTGATGATATAAATCCTACGTTACCCATAATCAGGAATATACCATCATTCCCATAGTTTAGGGTCCTTAAGGTGCTGTAGGATTTCATATCACCAAGAGTAACAAAAAGAACATGCATCGCAAACGGGGGAGACAAGCAAAGACCCCAATATGAGCCCTAGGCCCTAAGCAGTAGTTTGCAGATTACAGTAGCATGAAAACGACTCGAACAAGAGGAACCGCAATTTCTCCACCCTGTTTGCGGAGTACTCCGAAAACTGTGGCAGGGAGCTTCACGTCAAAGGAACAGTAATGGAGGAACACTATAGAAGGGAACCGCACGAAATGCTATAAGAATGATTAACATATATCATATAACAGGGACTCTGAACAACGGATCCTCAATGCAGGACTGTTCTATCATTACTTGTTAGCATTGAGTCGAATATGCCATAATTATAGCAAGGACCTTGAGAAACCATTCTGAGTTGGAGGATAAAGTAGACAAGCTAGGGTCTTCGGGGTTCCAGACTACAGTCAACATGAGGAACCCTGTTAAACATTACTTTTCCCCCTCGCCCAGCAGAAGCTTTGAGCTAACTACGGCCAACTCTCTCCAAAGAACGAGCAACGAACACTTTCGGGTTTTTTCCAAGATCAAAGCTTACGGCAGTTTGGGGTTGTAGGGTTCAAAGTCTCTTGCCAGTTAGTCCGGCCCCTGTAGCATTCGAGTCCCTGAACTTCTGCCACTTCCAGCTGCCTGGACTTCCGTCGGAATCATAATACTCCTCCTCCTGAGCTCTTGGCCGGTTGTCTAAACAATCCCTTCAAACGTCTTAGTTTGCAGTGATCCAAACAAGGACCCTATTCGGGGTTGAAAGGCTTAGGGTTTAGGCTTACCAAAATTAGGGTTTGCGCTTGCAGAGCAGAGCACACATCGTAATCTCTACCGGGTATTCGTGCCTGACGGCAAGCAAATGTAAAGGCCTATGAATGGCCACGATCTATCAAAACATCAGTAACGCATGGGAGACTAGCATTTATCGCACCTCGCCTTAGGGTCTTGGGGTTTAAACCCTAAAACCTTAACCCTGCACCCTAAAAACCCCTTAAACCTTAACCCTAAACCCTAAACCTTGAAACCCTAACCCTAAACCATGTAGGCCCCGATTGGCCAGGCCTCGCTTGGAGCTGAGGCATCTGGAATTGGGAATCACACATCTGATTGCAACCAAGCCCCAAAAGCAGACCCCTAACCGGTAATCGTTGAGCCTCAGAAACCCTATGAAACCTAGAACTTCCAGAATCCTGAAGAAGTAGACTCTAAACGCCTGTTTCAACTCTGAAACCAGTAGGCTCCAAATCCTAAACGCCTTTGAAGCCTCTTACAGAGCCATTCGGGAAACCCCCAAACCTAAGCGGAACTCTTATAGAACCCGAACCCCACCCGAACCCCTAAACCCACAACCCCAAAACCCCTAAACCCTAAACCCCAAAACCTAAACCCCAAAACCCCAAAACCCCTAACGTTCTGAATCCGCTCAACATGCCAAGGATCTGTGTCATAGGGGCCTTAATAATTAGAAAAGGGTTTTGGGCCATTATACTATAGTTATGATCAGGAACCCCCGGCCTAATATATATATATATATATATATATGTATATATATCCATTCAATGAATACATGCCAAGGATCTGTGTCATAGGCAGAGCCGTCGCAACCTGGCAGAGATCAGGTCCGGTGAGGTTTCTTGGGGCTTAGACTTTCGGGAGTTTTAGGGGTTTAAGGTTTAGGGTTTAGGGTTTAGGGCTTTTGGGATTTAGGGTTTAGGGTTGAGGTAGACTTTAGGGCTTAGACTTTCGATTTCGGCGTGTTTTGTTTGGGGTTTGGGGTTTAGGATTTAGGGTTAAGGGTTTCTGATGCATGGGACTGTACACGCGGAACAGAAGCAAGCCATGCGTTCGCTATGAAACGAAAGGTGCCTAACCCGCAGAGTTCAGGTCTGTGGTCCCCAGACCCTAAACCCTACACCCTAAACCCTAAACCCTAAACCCTAAACCCTACGTGCTACACCCTTAACCGTGACAAAGGGACTCTTGTGGAATCAACTGTATCGCAAGATTGGGGGCTAAACCCAAAGCCCCTGCGAGTTGAGGGATCCAGAACGCCTCTTTAAAGGGATCCACAAAGCTTCCCTTGGTCAGATCTATAAGTCTACCAGGACCCTGACCCCAGGGATCTATAAGAGTTCCTATAGGGGCTTCTATAAGGGTACTATCATCAGGGTTCTAGTCTGTTTAGGTAAAATGCGAACCTGATTAAGAGACCTTGGGTCTTTACTAGGGTTCTTGGTATGGATCCTCATAATTTGGGTGTTATAGGGCCAGGGTTTCGCAACTACCTTAACCTTGTAGACTTATAGATCTCTTTTAAAGGAAGCCTTGTAGATCCCTATCCCTAAGCCCAAAAACCACCAAAGCCCGGCAGCTCGCTAAGTTTCCCGCTCGACTGCGCGGTGGCTGGGAGGTATACTGTCTCCATGCTGGCAATCCAGACCTCATGGGTTTAAGGCTTACTGTTTTGGGTTTGGGGTTTAGGGCATTCTGATAGCTTTGTCCGTCTCCCTGCCAAACCGTCCCACCTGTGTTCATGTCCAAAGTTCCGAGCTTGAAAAGGTGGCTGGCGGAATATGCAAGCTCAACTCTCTCTCTCTCTCTCTCTCTCTCTCGCTCTCCCTCCCCAACTTACTACAGCATGCCGGGGCTGAATCTGATGTCGGCTCTGTCTCACCATTGGGACCCGTGTTCAAGCGATGGGGCCCAGTCTGCTGAGTTTGCTTTCTTCGACTCCAAGCTGCCGTGTCCGAAGGCTCCGATGCATCCTGCGATGTCAGACCTTGCAATGCACCGAGGTTTAGGGTTTAGGGTTTAGGATTAGGGCTTAGGGTTTAGGGTTTAGGGTTTAGGGTTTCAGGGTTTTAGGGTTTAGGGACGAGGGTTTAGGGTTTGGAGAACTTCTGAGTTAACCTGCGCGGTGCACACACAAACGCGGCTTGTCAGGGAGATGGGCTCCTTCGGCAACTCAAGACTGACTGTCCGTGAGACTTTCAATTTGGGAGTTTCCGAAATTGGGGACCCTAATATAGTACCCTAAATAGTAGGATCCTTATTATAAAGGGCCCCAAAATAAGGTACCCCTAATTTTCGGAAACCCCCATTTCAAGGCAGCATCAAAAGATTGCGATCCCGCACTCGCAGACGGGAACACTGCATTTTCGAAGGGGCCATCCCTTTCTCAAGCATAAGCATCTGCCTAAGGTTGGCATCCCAGCTCTTTATCTCCCCTCCTGCACTACTGACTACTCGAAAACCACTTTAGTAAATATTGGCTCTTCATGCAGTTCATACCAAGCGGTTCGCTTCAGCCTTCAGCCCCACACCTTCGCGAAAATCGTCTTCTTCATCCTCATCGTCAAAGTCTTCGTGCCTGTGTCGGGCCATCGCAGCAAGGCTCTTGCGTGGCTTGGGGCCACCTTAAACTGGAGGGCGACAGGTAAGTACCAGCTACAAAGCCGTCACAAGTAGATGCCTTTGCAACTGGCAGACAAAATTCCATAGATGACAACCATCCCGACCTGGACTTGGGATTGCATGGTTGTCCTGCTCTCTTCAAAACAAGCGAGGGTCAACAAGATCTAGGGCCTCTAGGGTTTCGGGCTTAGGGTTTTGGTTTTAGGGTTTAGTTTCGCTCATCTCAGGTGTGGGTGCGGCTGCCTGCTTCCGTCAATGCTCGGCACGTGCCACCGAGCGGGCATCTCAGTGCTAAACTTCGAGATGCACGATTCCCTACTTGTCCGTATCATGGGGAACTACAGGTTCACCTCTGGGGATTAGATACGGATTATAATATGGTTTAGGGTTTAGGGAATACCTCAAAAAAGTTGAAGGCCTACTGTACTACTAAGGTTCTGATTCATAGAGATGTGCCAAAGTGAGCTCCGGTAAGCGAAGTTAGGCCCAAACCGTGTTAGATGTCCTAAGCCCCAAACAGCCGAACCCCTAAACCCTAACCCCAAACCCTTAACCCTCAAAACTCTACACCTCTTTTGCCTCTAAACCCCCGCATCTACACTTCCTGCCTGGAGCCCTGAATCCTAACCCCAACATCCCGCTGGAGAGCACCGAGCCTCTCATCCCAATCTGCGTGACGCACCACATGCACTGACAACTTCTCTTTCACCTAGCCGCCCATCTGCTCAGGGCATCGGGGGATCTAGGGATCCTGCTTTTCGGTGCAGGCTCTGTCGCGGGCTTAGGGTTTGGGCACCGGGTTTTTGGCGTAGTCAACCAGTGTCAACTAGTTATCAGGGTTCTCAACATCATCAGCGTGGGACACCCCGAAATCTTGCTCAATCTCTTGTATTCACACTCCTACACGCTAAGCTGAACCCTAAACCCTAGACCCCAAAACTGAGTCCTAAACCCTAAACCCTAAACCCTAAACCTAGACCCCCAAAACTAAGCCCTAAACCCTAAACCCTAAACCCTAAACCTAGACCCCCAAAACTAAGCCCTAAACCTAAACCCTAAA
>CAJNDV010021802.1:0-16562 GCA_905221635.1 Symbiodinium sp. CCMP2456
TCTCACACTCGCACGCAGCAGGCAACGCTCCACACAAGTCCGTCACTTGCGGGGGTTTAGGTTTTAGAGCCGGAGCCTGAAAAAAAGAAAGCAGAAGAACCTCAGCCCAACAACCAAACCGCAACTCGACAACCGAATCTCTATAGACCCTAACGTAGGGGGCCCTAATACTTTGAATGGGGTTCTGGGCTCCTTTGTAGTATACTTATAATAAGGAACCCCCCCCAAAAAAAATAGTATAGGTAACTCTTTAGGGAAATTGAGGCCCCTATATTGCAGACCCCACATCCTGAAGCCTGAACTCTAAACCCAACGCCCCACACACCCTAATCCGCAAAGGGCCTATGAGCCCTAGTTGGTGCTTAAGGTGCAGGGTTTCGGACTTCGGATGTTTGGGATTGTAGGCGTTGACAGCCATGAGCCTTTGCCAGGGTTTTAAGGTCTTGGGTTACAGTTTTTGTGCCGTTTGCAGCAATCCTCGTCGAACTCTGCGTGCGTGGGCATCACAGCCACGACGCGCCTGCGAAGGCGTGATGTGCCGAAGACGCTTCGTGCTATGACACAGCAAGACTTTTAACTCTATAAGGTTTACGTTTATTGCCGCTGGCTTGGTGTAAGTGTTGGTTAGGGCTAAGTTCGGGGCTTAGTTTAGAGTTCAGTGCTTCTTTCTCTTCAAGCTCTTGAGGGCATTGGAACCTTACCCAAGGCTTGGGGTGCAGGGCTCTCCTGTGACTCACTTGCCTATCACCCCTGGCTTCGTTTAGTTTGGGACTTCCTTTCGTAAGCAAGCTTGCGTAAAACCTTCTCTGCAAAGCAAAGCAAAGCTCTAGGCCTCACTCCAAGCCAGAACACCCTACCAGAGCCACCCTGTACATATAGACGGTCCGAGTTTCTATAGGTTCTGGGTCCCAAATCCGCCGCTCACTTCAAGCCTTGCTAAAGTTGTACTTGGATTCTCAGGCTATTCCTTCAACAAAGAAAGACTGATGCCGGGCATGGTGGGCGCCTTGGGCCGATGTTTAGGGTTCACGTTTGGACACCTTCTATACTTCTTTAGGCAGGGACGAAGAGACTCTGCCACCCGACATAGGTGATTGAGGGGTTTCGTCCCGTCGATGAATTATGAAAACAACATCTTCGCAACTCAGAAAAATCAGCACCTGAAGCAAAGATGCCTCAAAATCAACACCATGATCCCGCAACCACCAATGCCAAAACGCATATCTACACTCTGTTTATATATCCCAGAATGCCAGCACTTATGAGCCAACACTCCCTAAACTGCTACTCTTGATCAGACCTGTTGAAGATCTCGGGCAGACTTTCGCACGTCCCTGTAGTTTCATGGCCTCCACTTTTTGGGCTTCAGGCTCTTGCTGGTTGCAAGAAGGTTGAAGGTTCAGGGTCTCCCGTCGGTTTCTAAGGGGGTTCGGACCAAGGTATCTACGGACCATGAGGAGCTTCTTACCGATGCTTGTCTGAATCTCGGTTGGCTTCACAGCGACCTAGGAGATTTGACTTTGCCTTTGGGGAGATGTCTGCACTATACTGTTGATAGGCCCCAAAACCCTATGAAGATTATTCAAAGTCCATTTTAGTCATCGAGGCTACTGTGCCAAACGAGGCCCTGGGACGGGAAGACTCGCTTCCGGTGTTTGTCTTAGAGGTGAGAATTCCCTGTGACTGAAACGCCCAACACCCCATTCAAGTATTCCAGGGCTCTAGTTTTGGGTGTAGCTGTGCTTCTCTGCAGCCTCAACCCGGACCCGAAAACCACTAAGCGATGAGGCAAACCATAAAACTCGGCTGCACAAGATCCGAGCCCAAAGACTGACAAGCCTGAAGCCATGTGCAGGACAACCCCTGCGCCCAGCCCGAAATGCAGACCCAGCGGCCTGAATGACACCCTCAAACCCAGAGAGCGCCCAAAAAGCTTCCAACCCAATAATGTCAGTTGAAAAACAAGTTGCATGTAGTCATGTAATTAGTCACCGTGGGGTATATAAGGTATACGCCAGGTAGACTTACGTTATCATCATGCAATAACTATAAGGGAGTCTTGGCAAGTGTTCCTAGACCCTGTAACACCCTGCAAAGCCTCACACATGCGCTCAGAGACATCATGCTAAAACTTCGGTTTGGGGTTGAGGGTTTACCTTAAGAACCCAAAACCCGCTTTTTGGTAGGTTCTGATTATAAACCCTAATATGGGATTTATAGGGCCCCCACAAAAAAGTAGGTTTTGGGTTCTTAAGGTAGGGAACCATTTCGACCCCTCGGATCTGTCCATCTTCCCAGGGCAGGGCCTTCGCCAACTGTTGGGAGCCCGATTCGGCACAAGTGCTGCAAATCCATTGCAAGGGTTGTCGGGCTCCGCTCCTTTACGGGTTCTTCAAGGGATCCTATACGGGTTTAGGGGTGGGCTTTACAGGCTTTATAGTTGGCCCTGGACGGCTTCTGGCGAGGGTTCGGTGCTCTAACGTTCTTAGGACCTGGTATGTAAGCGTAAGGTTCAGGCCTTGAAACTAAATTTTAAAACCCCAAAAAACCCCACTAGGCTCTAAACCCCTAAACCCATTGCCCAAAG
Source organism: Symbiodinium sp. CCMP2456 (assembly GCA_905221635.1). Lineage (NCBI taxonomy): Eukaryota > Dinophyceae > Suessiales > Symbiodiniaceae > Symbiodinium > Symbiodinium sp. CCMP2456. The sequence continues at coordinate 2,588 of CAJNDV010021802.1, forward strand.
CACTCATCTCTAAAATCTTGGAGCTAGGGGCAATCCTTCTGAAGGACCTACAGCAGGCGTTTGAGCCCGAAAACCGCCCGCCGGAAGATCGTGATGCGTGATGCGGCAGAGACTCGCGACCTTCAGGCGTAGCATGGTATACCTTAACCCACCAGAACCTACTTTTTTATAGGGTCCCTATAAACTCCATATTAGGGTTTATATAATAGGAACCTACCAAAAAAGTGGGTTTTGGTAGGTACAGGTATACGTGGGAGGATGGCCGGGGGATTGAAGCTTGGTCCTGTTTCTCATGTCAGATGTCTCTGGGGAGCAATCCCTGCGCTTGTGCGAAGCATACACCAACAGAAAGTACGCATTTGGGGAGGCTGCACCCGACAGCTCAGACTACCTGGAGCCGCGACCACCATGCTGCAATGCCTGAGCACCTGCACGCCACCTGAAAATCTAAATGAGTAATCCATGTAAATCAGTACGTAGACCCCTTGGTACAAGCACGTGTTTGAGCTGTCCTAGGCCTGCATCAAGCTACAGCAAGTAAATAGGTAAATAGTGCTTCAGGATTTTTGGTAAGAGAGGCGGCTTTCGCACTGTAAATTATACAGCATTCGGAGCGACGGATGTCGCTCATCGCACACACCACTCTATGATGAGCAAGCAAGCGAAACAATCCAGAGGCAGCGAAACATCCATCCGCACCCTGACAGAACCGTGTCCGAACTATGTTGCAGCCTGTAAAAAACATCTCAACCACCATAAACTTTCATATACTTTATTCAACCCCTAAACCCTGAACCGGGCCATACAGCTCTCCTCACCGAAGCCACTGCCCAGATGTTTTGGCGCGTTTGCGGCAGAGCGGGCGACAGGCTTTCGGCGCACGTGAGCTAGGATCTGCTAGAGTCTCCGGGATGCTTGCAACTTATAGAAACAAAGGCCACGTAGGCCATGGATCTATAGGAGCCGCCAGCGACTTAGGTTTAGGGTTTAGGATTTAGGGTTTCTTACCATATTAGGTAGTGATACCAAAACCCCCAACCCTGAACCCTAAGCTCAAGGGCTTGCGTTACTAAAGCCACTGTCACAAGGCTCCTTTCGCGGGGTAGGGGGTATCTGGCTTCCTCGTTTAAGGATTTCTGAAGTTCTGGAGGCCTCTCAGTCAACCCTATGGATCACGGTCTCCGCAAGGTTTGGGATTCAGGGTCTATGGTCGGTTTAGGGTTTAGGGGTTTAGGGTTTAGGGGAGTTTCTTCCTCTAGATACACTGGATTCAACATTCATTTACTTTTGTTTGTGCTCGCAGGGTTTGTGTCGTCAACTACGAATCTCTCCAAAGCCGAAGCCAAAAACCCTTTTCTAGGATTTGCAAATCAGCGTTCCACATCTCAAACACCTCAAACCCCCGTGGCGAATCCCAGTAACATGATTTATAAGTGCTTTGCAATTGCAAACTGTCTGTCCGTTATGCTCAAACAGCTCGACTGCTTGCTTAGAGGGTTGACTTGTAAATTACCTTTAGACCAAGGAAGCCTAGAGAATCAAAGCCAAGCCCCTTATACCATTCCATAGAGCCCAATGTTAGACTTCCTCAGCGGTATAAACCCCATAAGCCCCCCAGCCCCCGAAACTCTAAATCCCAACTCGAGCGAAATCGTCAGAAACCCTAAGCCCTCAACTCTAAATCTATTGCAACCCTCCAGACTAGCCCCTAGACTCTAGGCCTTATCCCCCCTTGCATGACTGGATAAGCCTCTCGAACCCCGCATTCGCAACTTGAGCCTATAAGCCCTCATGGATCTCTTATAAAACCCGTACGGGAACCCTACTCTCTGAACCCTGGTAGCATCCAGGCTAATCACTGAGCCGCGTTAAACGGTGCGAATCAAAGGAGAGCCGGAGTCAGAACAACTTCGGGGTTTAGGGTCTATAGGTATAGGGTGTTAGGGTTTAGGGCTTCAAGACTCCGCATGGCCTACGGGGGCCTACGGTATGTGCGGCGTCGTTGTGCCTGTAGGTATGTGTGCTCCTTGTCTGTGTGTGCGGCGGCACGCACACACGAGCACGTCTAACGACCTGTCGGGCCGCACACAGCAGACAACGCTGATCATTCACAATTATATGATTATTGGATGTATACGATGCACAGAGATCACACTAAGAGAATCACGACACTAGGACAAAATCCCCACCCCAAAGCTTCCAAGCTTAGAGCCCGAAAACCTCCTTCCAGTGCTCGGGGAGTGTCGGACGATGGCTGCAGGGCTTCTGAGACCTATAATATAACATGATCTCATCTACTATAACATAACATAATCTAATCTTATATAATCTTAATCTTAGCATTCGGGGGGGGGGGGGGGGGGGTTATGATGGCAAGAAGGGGCCATATAGAACCACCATTCAAACAACATGCCCGATTATAGTTTTCGGGTTGTGGGATTCGGAGTTTCGGGGCTTATAAGGCCCAAACACCGAAACGCGAGGCCTGACAATTGCATGCCGTACTCTCTAAACAACGCCCCTAAGGGTCCAGGTACCCAAATAGTATATACATCGGCCTTAATGTAGTCCCTTTTTTAGGTACTTTAGGGCCGATGAGGGAAACCTCCGACTCGTAAATCTCCCGTCAACTCGCACCACTAAGCTGGCTGAGGTGTGAAACTCTCACGAGTTGCTGCCATAGGCCGTCGTCAACACATGCTACGAACCCAGAGCACCTTTCCTCCCGATGTGAAATCATAGAACTCCTCTGACACGCTTAGATGCTTAGCTGCTCCGCTGTGTTCGGTCCGCGAAACATGACTCAGCCCATTCTACCATATTGTCATAGTCTTACTTTGTCGACTAGAATGACCACAAAGCTTAAGCCCTTTGAAAACCGCCTAGACACTAGAACTTTGACATTATCATTGGTACGGTCATAGATCAAGAAAGGCATGATGATTTCGAAACAGCATAAGCTGTCTTATGTGGGAGTGAACTGACCGTTTTCGGACACTGAAATCTGCCACCTGTGCCTTACCTGGAAGAATTGGACAGTGTTCACCCTGACCTCACGGCATGCCTGCCTGCTGCAGACACAAAATCCCAGAACTCTATACACGCCAAGCCCCAAACAACGCTTAACTCCATGCGCAAAACGTAAAAACCCTAAACATCTGCAAACCCTCTTTACAACTGGGTTCTCACGAATGCCTCCGCAAACCCCCTGCACCCGAAACACAAGGCCTCTGCGTGCACTAAACCCTCAAACCCCGTACACCGTAAGCCTCAAAACCCTGCACACCCCCGAAACCATTTACCCCCTAAGCTTGGGATGCTTTGTATTAGGCATGTCTGTACGAGGTTCCGAAGCCTTGGATGCGGTTGGAAGCCGACGCCGTGTGGAGATGTACACCCGAAGCATGAAACCCCCACACACCCTAACGCAAAATTCTGCGCGAACTTAACACTAACAAAGCCCCAAAATCCTGAACCTTTCAAACCTGCCACCGGCCCCCCAAAAGCGAAACAGCAGAAGGTCAAGTTAAGATCTAAGAACTTGAGGCTTACAGCTCTGAGCCTGGGGCCTGTTGGGGCCTGACAGGTTCGAGGTCTCGATGCCTTCGACCGTAAAGTTGCAGGTGCAGTTGTTGATTCAAAACTTGGTACAATTTAGGGTTCAGGGTTTTAGGGTTTTAGGGGTTTCAGGGTTGAAAGTTTAGGGTTTCGGGCGACGTCTGAGGGGTGTGTTAGGGTGAAACTCTGACCTCCAAACCTCTGAAGCCCTGAGACTCTGAACCGTAAAGGGCTAGGGTTTAGGGCTTCGGAAGTCTTAAACTCTACCGAATGATTTCACGCTTATGACGCCACTCCACTCAGTTCTGCGATGTTGACAGTGGCCCGCTCTCGCCACTCATGGTGCCGAAATCGAACCGCATGTCTAGTGCTGAAGATTCCGAAGCACCAGTAAGGTGAATTTTAGGGTTTGGGCTTGCGGCTCGAAGGGCATGAGGGTTTCTCCACCATTGCCAAGCATGCGCAGCCGAAGCTCTAATGCTGAGAGCAGGTCAGTGATGTGCCAAGATGCAGGGGCCTGAATAATTAGAATAAGGTTTTGGGGCCCAGTATACTATACTTATAATAAGGACCCCCCGAAAAAATAGTGTTGGTAATTATTTAAGCCACTGTAGTACCCATTACATACCTCCACAGCTGCCTAGGCTCAACAATCTACAGGCCTGAAGCCCTGACCCCATTAGGGTCTACATACGGTGTATGAGGCTTAGAAGCTTAGGGTTTGAAGGTGCGTAGTCACAAACCCTCTTGTGAATAAACTCCATGGGAAACCCAAAGCCCCATTCAAGTATTCACTCCAAGCACCATCCCAATTCAGCACTAGCCAGGGCCCCTGTACTTTCGGACCATCTCGCGCCGATGGGAAGGATCTACGCTGTTTCGAACCTTGGTGTAGCAGCAGTGGGGATCAAATCTTAGAGAGGATAAGGAGGTCTAAAGCGGGTTTGTAGATATTCAGACTTTCGGTGTTCCGTGTAGATTCCACTGAGATTGGACGAAGTCGGGACATTCTTTGACGCCTTCCTTTGAGGACCCTACAATACAACAAAAGCCACCTTCGATTGGGAATCCCTTGGGGACCCTTTTTGAACCCGCCGATGTGCAGACGAAACTGTTAGGACTGTTTGGGGGACGGGGCAGCCTGAGCGCAGCCATTGAACCGGTTTATCCTGCAGCCCCAAATCAAAACCTGTGCAGCTGTACGTTATGGAGTCTTAAGTATAGAGTCCAACTAGTAACTACAAGTAAGTAGTTGGAGCCCCAGGAAGACTATAGGACACTCTTTGTTCACAACCGGCAACTCTTAAACCCTCAACCCAACCGCAGCACCAAACGCCTACAGCCTGGAGCCTCTTGCTTTCACGAAGTTGACGGTTTTTTCCCTCTTAGGGTTTAGGGTTTAGGGTTTTCACGAAGTTGACAGTTTAGGGTTTAGGGTTTAGGCACCCAGGCAACTGTCTGCAGATTTAGGATCTCTCGAAGAAGGTGTTGGGCATGGGTGCAGCAGATACTTTTGGCTATGGGGCTTCAGGGCTTCTGGGGATTGAGTGTGTCGAGGTCTGGGGATTTAGGCTTTAATTGTTCTTGTCTCTTGTTTTGAGACTGTGGAGCTTGAGGTTTGATGAGGTTGCCAAGGGCCACGGATGTGGGTGAGGAACATGCTTCGCGCAACCATCTCAGGGCTTCACGGAACTTGCCGACACATGGGGTCTTCGGGAAGGGCGCGCAGGCTTTGGAAAGAGAACTGTGAGGCTGTCTGAGATTGAGGGACAGGAAACACAGTCAAGGATCCCGAGCAAAAAGCAATAACCTCGAAGCCAGCTGCGCATGCTTCTCAGCAGCCCACCCGGCTTGTACTATACAGGGTAGGGCTTCAGATCCTGAAGTATTCTCGTCGTTCGGAAGGTATCGATTAGAAGGTGTGTCTGCACAACTTGGGCCGTGGACGCCACGGATAGCCGTAGCTGCAGCGGTAGTCGCGCCTTGCACGGGCAAGGCTGGTTCAAGTCATCAGACCCTGCACGCTTTAAGCCCCAAGTTACAGGAAACTACAGGTGGGGAGTTCAGGGTATAAAGGGCTTCTATAAGGTATATAGACCTTCGATAAGGCTCCTATAACGGTAGTGACCCACCTGAGAATGTCCTAGACCAAGCTCAGGCTAAATCCTGCCCATCCCTGGGCTGTCTGGTTCTAGGGCTGCGTGTCACAAGGGTGAAGCATCGCCACACTGATGTAGGCGCTTGAATAATTAGAATAGAGCTAGGGTTTTGGGGGACATTGTGCTATAATTGTTATAAGGGACCCCCAAAACAGTAAATGAAAATACTTAGACCCCTGTATTAATTGCACATGCCTATCTCACTTCATAGTGTGTCAACCAACCTCCCACGACCACAACGCCCTACTGTAGGGGCCTTATAATTAGACTAAGGTTTTGGGGCCCATTCTACTGTACTTATAATAAGGACCCCCCCCCCCCCCAAAAAAAAAAAAAAAAAAGCATTGGCAATTATGAAGGTCCCTATATTACCTGAAGATCTCTTGAACCTCCAAGCTCCGGTTTTATGTCTCTCCATCAAATCACCTCTTAGTGGAGGACAGACTTCTAGCCTTTATGTCAAATGATCCGTTGCACACAGTGTGTGCTTCGGTCGCATTTTATCAAGGCCGCACATCATAGGCCACGAAATCCTGGAGCCCTAAACACTTCGAACCTCGAACCTTCCTAGCCTCTCTGCAGTTTTGAGACCTGAAGCCACAACCACCCATCTAACCCTCAAAGCCTACAAGCAGCTCCATCTTAAAGAAAAAACTGAAAGACCCGAAGCCCTGAGCCAAACCCCAAACCACAACCCCCGGATTCTCGCCTAGGGCCGGTCTGAGGACGCACATCGGAATGCCGCTCACGACTGAGCGGAAGACCTGCGACTAAGGTTTCATGGCAGGCACGGCTGGCAAAGACCGAAGGAGAGTGCTAGTCTTGACGCATTACAAAGCCACACCAGACACGGAGGCTTCGTCAACAGAGGGTTTTGAAGGGTCCCTGGAACACGGATCCTCCTATGGGACCCTCTCATGTCAAACGGAAGCACCAACCCGTAGATTCTACGGTCTAGAATGCCCCCCTGCAAAACCCTAAAGGGTAATATATTCCACTGCAAGCAACATGACCAAAGCACCCACTCGCAAGACCCTAAACCCTAAAACCTATAAACCCCGAAGCCCCCCAAGCTCCAAATCAGAACTCCCAAAATTGGCCTGTTCCCGAGATGCGCCGCGCTGGATTTCCAGCAGCGGGCGGACCTTGACAGAGTGCAGCTTCGAAGCTCCGAATCTTAGGGAGCACAGGCCAGGCCCGTGTCTTAAGGTTTAGGTTTCTTTTGTATTTGTTTAAATCTTTAAGCTTATTTTTGAGCTCCTTTTTGTTTAGATCTCACGGGTCTAGGTGTTTTTGATTAAGCTCCTTTTTGTTTTTCACTCTTGCATGGTTAGGGTTTAGGGTTTACTGGGGTTTTGGGTTTATACAGGGTTCAGCGTTGAGGTTCCTGGTGTTGGTACACTTCGTGATCGACATTTATTGGCCATACGAATCTTCTCCGTATCCTCGGCTTGTTTTGGTTTGGGTAGGGCTTCACGTTTCGAGCCAAGTGTTTAGGGTTTAGGGATGTTTAGGGTTTGGGTAGGGCTTCAGGTTTCGAGCTTATAAGGTCCAAGGTTCATGCTTGCGGAGATTCCGGGTGTCGGATTCGGATATCTTGCGCTCTTAGTCCTGGGGCTGCGGCCAAAAATGGCCCTGCATTGCGCAGCCCCCGGGTCAAGCTGGAACTGGCCTCCGGATCTTTTGGTTTCCTAAACCCTAAACCCCTGAACCCTACACCCCTAAACCCTACATGTTGAAGCGGTCCTGGGATCCTTAGGCTTTGCTTGTGGCTTCAGGTTTGCACTCTCACTACTTACGTCGGCATGCGACATCACGAATAGTGCTTGTGCTCTACTCTTCAGGCTTAAGGTAATTCGGAGCCCCTAAACCATAAAAAGCCCTTCCCGAACAATCGACCGGAGACCGACCAGCAATGTAAAGCCTCTGCCGGTCATGCACTGCTAGGGCGCAAGGCTGGATTGCAGCTCCTTCTAGTTTGCCATTTAAGGTTCAGACCAACCATAGGAACAGGTTATCCCAAAAGGCGGCTACTACTGTACAGTCCCCATTAAAATCAAATTGTTGTAGGATCTCTTATGGAATCTTATAGGCCCGTGAAGGACAACTTAAGGGCTCTACTTCGGTCTACTCTAAAGCCGAAAGCCCCCGATCCGAAACACTGAACCCTAAACTAAACTCGAACCCCAAACCCTGAACCCGAAACCACCAACCCTTTTGCAGCCAGGCCTCCTGAGGTGTTACCGGGTTACACCCCAAACCCTAAACCCTGCAACCCAAATCACAGAATCCTGAACCCCCAACAACCCCAAACCCTAAACCCTGAACCCTAAACCCTGAACCCTAAACCCTGAACCCCAAACCCTGAACCCTAAACCCCCAAACCCTGAACCCCAACCCTGAACCCCTGAATTACTGAACCCTAAACCCCCAACCCCACACCCCACACTCTTAACCCTAAATCGATGGGTCGACCTCTTGGAGGCCCTCTGCGGCTCCTCCCGGTTGAAGGAAGCTCGCAGCACCTCCCAACACTCCGAGAGCTGCTTCCGCGGATTCAGAAAACAAAACGGAATTAAGGGTTTAGGGTTTCAGATTCAGAAAAAAACGGCCTTGAGGGTTCAGGGTTTAGGGTTTCCGAGACTGTTTTGGGGATTCAGAGAAAAAAGGGCCTTGACAGCTAGAGAGCCGTTTCAAGGGTTCCTTTAAGGGTTACGTATCAGAACAGGGGCCTGAAGAGCTAGAATAGGGTTTCCTTTCAGTTGTTTCCTTCGAAAGGGTTCCTTTAAGGGGTTGTGCAAGGGTACTATAGTATAGGGGCCGTAAGAGAGAATAAGGTTCCATCTAAGGGTTCCCTCAAGGGTTACTGTGAGGGTTCTCTACTTAGTCCTTGCATCACGGTCACTCTTCCAATCGAGGCCCTGTCAGGGACTCTTCATCTCGAGAACACACCATGTGGGCTGGAGGCTATCCAAAGAAGTCCCCGGCTTGAGCCAGCATTGCTTCTTGTCAGCTTCGCTGGAGATTGGCTTTCGGGTAATGAATCGCATGGGCCATGTTTCATCTATTTTACCCTAAACCCTAAACCCTAAACCTAACTTTATGGAGCTGAGGGTCGAGGTTTCCGGCCTCATGTAAAAGCTCCGGACGCTGAATCCGAAACCCTCAAGGAAGGAAGGATCGGCTCAACTCATCGGAATAAGCAGGCTGAGATCAGAGAGTTTGCTCCGGGAGTTGGACCCCGTTCTTTTTGCAGTTTGGGCTGATAGAAGCCAATTTCTGCCACACGTGCACACCTGCCACACGTGCACGCGAAGCCCGACATAACCTGCTAGAATCTAGAACCCATGACATGGTTCAGTTCCAGGGCGAATGAACATAGCGAGCCATATCCTGAATCCTGAAAAAGGTTACAACCCAAGCTCCTACAAGCCGACTGTAGGGGCCTTGACACTTAGAATAGGGTTTTTGGGGGATATTATACCACAATTGTCATAAGGAACTACAAAAATAGTAGAGGTAGTTCGTAGTTCTTTGGGCCCCTAAGTTAAGCCCAGCTCCTGGGAGCCCCGAGCTGACCTCTTGTAGAACCCTCGAAAGCCCCTCAGCAAAATCCACAAGGCCAACCTTTACAACTCCATAGGAGGCCTAACAATAGGGGCCTTGATACTTGGAATAGGGCTTTGGGGGTTCCTTATGATCTTTATAGTATAACATACCCCAAACCCTATTCTAATTATGAAGGCCCCTATATTACCCTTACGGAACTGAAACCCGGTAGATACCCTTGTAAATTTAGAAAGCTACATATGTAAACCCGATGGTTCACCTTACAAAGCCCCCGGAAAGGTGTGTCCCAGAGGGCCTCGCTCAACGGGAAGCCAATCTCCTCTACCTGCAGGCGGACTCCCTGCAAACGGAAGCGGGATTTTGGGCTTTGAGGCTTGGGATCATTTTGAGGGCTCCTGTTCTGGACATGCGGGATAGGGTGGCTTGATTTTAGCCTTTGAAGTTCAGGGTTAAGTTTCATTTTTTGTTTCTTTGCAGGTAGGGGTGCAATTTAAGGGTTCCTGTTGATTTTTTGTTGGAGGGTTCTGTATGAGTTGGGGTTCTGGGGTTGGGAGTTCAGGGTTTGGGTTTTCGAGGATTGGAGATTTTGGAGTTGGGACATCGAGGGCCTCCGGTGATTGTTCGGGTTCGTTGAGGGCACAGCTTCTACCTGCGAGACTCCGGGAACAGCCACCCAGCTTCAGCACACGGTCCCTACCAGCGGGCCCAAAGTAGTCGCGCGCGGCCGCTATTCTTTATCCTGTTATCATTCTTTTTACTAGTGTTACTATTGTTGCTGTCAATACTATCAATACTGTTATTCGTCTTCTGACGGTTATTACTGCAAGATCTTATCCGAAAGCCCAACAAACCTCCACGAGATAACCCCTAAACCCTCAACCCTTAAAACCTAAACCCCTAAACGTCTCCATTGCTCTCCAGGCCATTGGCTTCACCCGGCGCAACCCACGCAGGGCTTCGGGCTCCGTTGGGTTTTCGGAATGATGGAAGCCTACATAACCAGCTTAGGAGAAAAACAAACCCCAAACGCCATAAACCCCTAAATCTTAGAAACCCGTAAACCCCTATGCCCGAAACCTTCAGGGTTTGGGGCTTAGGGTTTAAACCTGGAGCTCGGCTATCTTACATAAGCATAACCTGTCGGTGTGGACAGGAAGCACCGCAGAACGAAGCTTTGCTTTGCACCCTTTCGGCCTGCGACGTCCACGGGTCTCGGCCTTGCAATAGGCTTGGAGCTAAACGCATCGAGTGTAAGGGTGTAGGCTAGGGTTGCTTAGCGATTTAGGGCTTTGGTGTTTAGGGTTTACGGCTTGCACCGTTGAATTAGGGTTCAGGGTATTCGGAGCGGATTGCAAAAGCCTACTTCAGTTCTTCAAATGCCAGGCAGGGCAATACGGAGACTGTTTGAGAAGAACTCGAGAATTGATCTGAGCACCCCAAACCCAAAATTCCAAACCCGAAACCCTGGATCCTCAAGAACGAAATGTATCTTTGTGCACCTTGAACCACCCTACACCCGCACATTTCGGCCGCTGTCCCCCGCAGCCCCCAGCCCCAAAGTCGAAAACAGGTTGCAAAAGGACAACCTGGTCAAAACGATCCGGTCAAAACTCAGAGGCACCCTAAACCCTTGACACTTTCTATAACTTTCTACAAACCCGAATGCCACATGAAATCCTCAACTGCCGACTCCTCGCAAGCCAAACGCACTGAAGAAACCACCAAACGCCGTACTGCCTGCACTCTGGGAAACAAGGGATTTGGGGTTTAGGGTACAAGGGGGGTCGGTTGCGACTGCTTAGGGCCCCGGGTGAATTAACATTGCTGTATGTGGGATTTATATAAGTGGCACCTAAGGACCCAAAAACCTTTTTAAAACCCTAAGTAAAAAACGGGCGACACCAAATCCTAAAGAACCTGTCGTCCGCCAGTCTTAGCGAGAAGACCCTCAGAAGCCTGCTTCAATCAAGCCGACACTTATAAAAACTTATGAACCCCAAGATACGGTTAAGGGTTTAGGCCCTAGGCCCTACCCAGGGGCTCCAAGGAAGTTCCTTTTTGGGTCTCTTATGGCTTTTGGTAAGGAATTATAATATACTATCCGAAAAGGAACTACATAGGAGCCCTTGGGTAAGCCCTAAACCGCCACAATCCTCAAAGACGTGGAGATTTGGGGGCTCGACGCTGGTGGCCGGCGCGGGGCGTCGGAGCCCAAACCTTGGCATTTGGGCTTCGACCGCCTTTTTTTCGGGAAGTCTCAGTCCACTCTTTTGTGGAATTCATCGAGCGTAGTTTACTTACATTATGCAGTCTGCAAGTATAAATATTATTTGTTGAAACAATATATATATATATATATGTACGTATGTGTGTATGACCAAGCTTTGGGGCATGGCTAGAGCCTACGGATCTGGACTCGCACTTTTGAAGGGCCTCCGGGCAGTCACGTGAATGAGGGGTTCAGGGTTTAGGGGTCGTTGGGCGTTTCAGGATGCTACAGTTTTGGCGGCGCGTGTATAGTATAGCCTAACCTAGACCCTAAACCCTAAACCCTAAACCCTAAACCCTAAACCCTAACTAGTGGCTGGCAGCTTTTAGCTCGGCACCTTGCCTTCAATGGGTCTCGAGCCCCCGGTCGAAAACCAACTGTACTCAACGATTCGCGTGCCGGAACGTCTACAAGTAGCGGAGCTCTTGCACGGCGCGGGCAAGACTCTTCCGCTTGTAGCAGCTTCTTCTGCCAGCTGCTGGCAGAGGTCTTCAAGGCTGCTTGCTTTACCTGTCAGCGACGACATGTTGGCGCACAGCGACGATGCGTCGCCACCCAGACCTCGTCCTTGCCTGCACGGGCCGTGCCAGCTGCAGCGATTGCCCCTGCCCCGCACCGGAGCTGGCATGCAAGGTTACGGGGAGTGGCATACTGCTCAACCCATAGGCCCCATAGTAGTTCCTTTTTGGGGTTCATATTCAGAATCCTATAAGGTAATCCCAAAAAGGAACTACTATGGGGCCTATGGGTAATGCAGGCTCAGACCTGGGGGGGGTCCAGTACTACTACGCTCGCTGACTCTCTGCGACTCAGGGAAGGCTGACACAAGGGCCTCAAGTGTTCTTTCAGGACAAAGGGCCAGGATAATTGTTTAAACAAAATTAACATTAGGGTGCTTGTGGTGTGTGCTGACTTGAAACTCAAACTTCTTGCCACATCTCTTTCTACTTCAAGCAGGGTCTACGGCCGAGGCTGTCGTGGTTCATGGAGTGAGCTGTTGCGTGGAATGCAGAGGCGTCTGCCTCTGCCGCGTCTCTTCGCTGCAGGCTTAGGTATGGAGCTGAGCGCGCGGCGGGTGTTGGCATACTCCAAAGCAGCCTGGGGTTTGGGGTGTTAAGGGTTCCTGGATGATCTCTGGCTCTAAGCCCCAGAAAGCAGGAAGGAACCCAAGCTTGCATCAGGAACCTCCTCATGTGTCGGCCAAGCCTAACCTAGACTCAGACCCGGTTCCATGCACCAGACTGAGACCTGGTTCGTTCTTAGCACCTTGCAAGTAGCAGAACTTCCCCCATCCACAGCATCTTGGTCTGAGAAAAAAGAGCCGTAAGGCCAACAGGGCAGTGAAGGTTTGAGTCGTTGGGGCCGGAAGCTGGAGTACAAGTTCAGTCCCACAACTCAACCCCCAACCACCACTATGCCCTGCAGCCATGGCAAGAGGCCAAACCTTGGCTGCATGATCCTTTCCGAATGGCGATTTGGCGGTGTGGGGTATGAAATACTGAATACTAGAGTCAATAGAGCCAATAGAGCATACCCCACCAAGCTCAGGCCTTATGCAGCAAGCCCAACTCCCCTTTTATGAGCCAGTGTTCTGTAGACAAGGGAATCTTAAATCACCGAGCCCTAAACCCTTTGTTGCAACAGGCCTCGTTGTCCAGCAGCCCGGTCTAGCCAAACACAGAACCCATAGAACCCCAAACCTTAAACCCTAAACCCCCCTAACCTCGACTCCCAGACCCCATGTCGGGCCTGAATCCTCAACCCTAAACCCCTAGAAACCCGACTCCCAGACCCGATGCCGGCCTGCGCCCCCACGAAAACCCGCTCTGTTAGGTCGATGGACTCGATGGTCACGTGGCGAAGGAACGAGATGAGGCCTGCGCTTTGGTGTACGGATTGTAGGATGTATCAACGATTAGGGTTTAGGGTTCAGGGTCGAACATTTACAGGGCTTATAAGGTTTAGTCATCTATATTTAATTAATACAGATATAGACACAGGTGTGTGTATATATATATATATGTATGTATGTATGTATATACATATGTGCAGGGTTTAGGGTTTCGGGGCTAAGGGCCGAGCTGGATAGGGTTAGGTTGGGTTCAACTCCCTTTTGGAAATCATGCGATCAGGGGGCAAGCTCCAGGGGCTTTGAGCCAAGCTAACTCTCGCGAGATGCCGACTATAGAGGGGGCATAGGGTTTTGAGGTCGGGTCAGACCATGTGACACGCTTGAGAGGTTCTGGTCTCATGTCGACCTAGGTCCAAGTTAGGGTTTAACTGCACCTTAAGTGCTTCGTTGGTTTGTGATACCTATAGTATAGTCTAATTAAGAATTATGACGAAATGTAAGATAAGATAGGATCTATATATATATATGTATTTGTTTTCTGTATGTATGTGTATTTATATATATATA
>CAJNDV010021802.1:16716-63384 GCA_905221635.1 Symbiodinium sp. CCMP2456
CAAACCCCATACCCTAAACCCTGAAAAGAAATTGAGGGTTTGGGCCTTGGGGTTTGGGACTTCGAGCAAGGTTGGAGAGGGATCTCTTGTCGCAGAAGCCGGCATCTGAAGTTTCAGGGTTTGGTGCTTAAGCTTTCAAGCTCTGCGCTTGGGTAGCAAGTCAGAGACTGGGGACGACCGGCCCTTTGCATGCCTACATGTGCGTGTAGCCGCGGCTCGAATACTGCAAGCCGATATTACCCCCCCCCCCCCCCCCAAAGTTGCTCGTCCATCTCCGGGGGGTAGTCGTCGGCAGCAACTTAGCAAAAGAGATCACCGAGGAGAGCAGCACTCACCGCAGCCCTTTCAACTCTTTGAATGAGTCCTGCTATAGAGTTTCGGGTTGAAGTTTTTTCGTAAACCCCAAGACCGAATGTCTAACTCCGAACTCCCCAACGGCTTTACATGAATGTGCAATCATCTACACTAAAATGACTCCCGGAGTCCCACACCCCAAGACCCTCAGCCTCATAGCTCCACTGCGACATTCCTAAGGGCCAAAACCCGTAAAGCCCCAAATCCTGTTTCTGCCTTGCCGGTACTGCTTCAACGGCTCTAGAACCTCGGACCATGGGTTCGGCATAGGTTCGTTCATTGTTTGGGGTTTAAGCGTCTTTGGGAGTAAGATCGGATTGGGACGTGGGTTCCGGGATTGGAGGGGATCTAGGATGGTGTGGGTTCAGGAAGTGGGATTTAAATTCAAGCACCCGATTTGGGCTCAAGATCGGCTTCGCAGGGACAGAGGTTTGGGAGTGGGTTTAATAAACCCCGAGCCACAAGCCCTGAAGACCTAAATCCCATATATGCCCATAGGCCCCATAGTACAGTCAGAGTAGGGTATTGGGCAGATTGTACAGAAAAAACGATTTTTGGCAATTACTGCGGCCTCTTTATTGGATCCTGCTTTTGGGGCTATAGTGCTAGGGCTCTACGAACGCGTAGGAATACAACAATACGATAACTTTCACCCACATGTGCACAGCAAGTTGCGCGCCCTGGCTTAGAAGGGCTAATTGCATCTCGGGGGTCCGGTGGAAAATGCGCAAGCCTTTTGCACGCTACACCCCTTACATCTATACACTGCAGCATTTCGGTCGGGTGTTGTGGACAGGCCGAGGATGGCTCGTGTTGCTACCGCTCGCAAGGTCTTCGAGGCAATCGGGCTGAAACAGCTACAATGCCAGTCGCATCTCCACCAACATGCCGTCCCTACCATCCCGTGTAAGTCCTACAGGACTTTTCGTGTTGACGCTGAGCATGCCGCTCGGAATCTTCGTCGCTGGGTGCCCGGGTCATGTCGTGGCACAACATTTCTCATGTCGCATTGCAGCTTTCGTAGCTTTCCGGGCCTGTGCAGAAACCCCATGTGAAACTATGCTGTGTAAAAACTAAAACCCCAAGCTATGAAGCACAATAAGAAACCGAAGCCCTAAACCTTAAACCTTAACCCTCAAATCCCAAGCCAAAAACCCTAAACCCTAAACCCCAAATGCAAGGTCCTACAGAGATCCCGGGGTTCCAAGCCATTTCAGCGAAGCCCCCGCCGATGTTGGCAAAGGATCGAATCGGCGTGACGCCGGTCCTGGGTTGCATAGCTTCAAGGTCTAGGGTTTATGGGGGATATATGCTTTGTGGCTTGAAGGTCAAGGGGTTTACTTACAGGATGATCTGCTTAGCTAAAGGTTTCGAGTTTCTGTAGAGCTTCAAAAAGGTTTTGAAGGGCTTTTGTTAGAGGTGAGGTATCTAGGCTGAAGGGTAGGGCCGGGTAGTGTAAACGGTTCGGGGTTTTAGGGTTCAGAAGTTTAGGTTTTTTTTGGGGCTCTCAAAAGTTGCGGATTTTAGGGTTGATTTCGATACGGGAGTTTTGGAAACTGAACGGCCCGGACCGCCTGCGTCCCAATACTGAGATCACGGCAACGAGCGCAGGATCTGTGTGCGGTTGAGGTCGGCGCTCCACGCGCGTACCACCTCGCGCGCATGCCGACTTAGCTTAGGACTTAGGGCTCTGGGGTTGGGGGATCTTGGTCTGCGGCTTGGCGGGAACTGGCCAGCACATAAGAGCTTTGCACGCGGCAGGGCCGGGCAAGAAAGCACCACGACTGGTTTAGTTTAGGGGCAAGGGTCGAAGAACGGGGCCATAATGATTGTGATACGGTCGGTATACCATACCCATATATATATATATATATAACAAGGATACGTAAGGATAATATTCGTACTTCTCTTGCCCTGATTACGATTGGAGTTTACTATTTGGGGCTTGGGTTCAGCTCTGCGCGTTTTATCATGGAGAGTGCGGGCCCGAATCTTGCTCTTTGTAGATTATTGAGCCCTATAATTGTTGAAATCAAAATCTCGAGTTCGATGCGCAGCAATATCTGAAACAAGCTTCGGGTACATCGAATCTGCAAAGCTCAAAAGGACTCTACACCACAATCCCTACTCTCGGCTTGGTTCTCAGTTCGGGATATGCACAAGGCTTCTGCGCAATCTAGATCAAGGTCTGACGGTTGGCCTCATATGTCCCAGAACTTACCTTGAGGGACCTGGAAGCAAGAGCACTAAACCTGCATGATACTGCAACTCGCGCAGATTTAGTACACTTGACTCCTCGCAAGCGTAATTTCAACACCCAGAATGGTCAGCTCTACCGTAAAACACTGTAGCACTTTGGTTGAAATTCTAGTGTAGGCTGCATAATTAGAACAGGGTTTATGGATATACTGCGCCAATTATACCATTCCAATGCATTTCATAAGGAGGCAGCCCGAAGAGTACGATGATTACCACTTATATATGCAGGCTCCTCGTTAATTTTTACTTCCGACCGCCTGGGACAGCACCTGCTCCGCACCTCGCGCATTCGAGACCTGGCAAGTTGAGGTACCGGCTTGAGATTAATGGCGTTGGGGTTTGGGGAGCTGAGGTTTTCAGGGCTCAGGGTTTGGGTGGCTAAGATTTACAGTTTTGGGGCCGTTATCGGGATAAATGCTTCTGGTTTGGTTTCTTGCTTTTGGGAAGGCTTGGGTGGCTTTTCGGGATTCTAACGCTCAGCAGTCCTGGAAACAGACTGAAACACTGCAGCCGCTGAATGCCAGATCCAACCCATCAAAACCGCTTGGGCTAGCCAAGCCCTGAACCCTCTCTCCAAAACCCAAAACCCCTGAACCCTGTTCACTGAACCCTAAACCCTGAACCCGGAGTTCACACCCCCTTTCCGAAGTACTCAAGATCTCCGAAGCTGAGAAAGGCTTGGCCTCCTCACGCTGGGAGTGCCCATGGGGTCCGTTTTATATAGCCATCTCGCTGAAGCCACTTGAAGAAGGGACCCTGCACCCTGAAGTCAACATCAAGGAAAAGCCGCAGATCAGGGTTTAGGGTTTAGGCTTCAGGGTTTACCTATAGTCTCCATTGTAGTTCCTTTTTGGGGACACCTTATAAAATCCTTATTATCTAAATGGTTAAACCAAGAAGGAACAACAATGGAGACTAATTATAGGTAGGTACCAAAGGGAGTGAACGGGTCTCGTATCGCCAAGCCATAGCCAGGTCGACGGATACGCTGCGAAAGTGAACCTGGCCAGCATCATCAAGAAGACTTGCTAGGGCTCCCCGAAAAACCTACCTTTTTAGGGTTCCTTATTATAGCTTCTGCATATAAGTCCTGAAAGATGTACGTTCTTTGGGGTGAAGGTAGGGTTTAGGGGTTCACGGGCTTTGGGCTTTAGGTCTCAGACTTCTTGCATCTACGGCTTCAGGATTCAGGCGGCGAGGTTTAGGTCTTTGGGTCTTTGGGGCTGGGGTTTGGAGTTCTGGGTGTTTTGGTGTTAGGGTTTAGAGGTCTGCTCTAGCCTTCCATGTGCTAGGATTCATAGGGCTTGGGGTTTCAGGGTGTAGGGCTCAGGGTTGAAGGGTATTGAATTTAGGGTTCCATAGAGTTCATACACATGAACCTCTGACGCACAGATGGCGCTGTAGGATGAAGCGCGCGATTGGGGCTGTGTAGGGTTTGACAAGGGTTTACAGGCATTTACGGAGCAGGGTGGGTAATACCAGTATCGGAATCATAACCGCGAAAGACAACTGTTACCCGTGTTGCTAGGCAGCAAACCCTGGGCAGTCTGAATCGCAGGCTAAGTGGGTATCAACTTTAAACACGAAGCCCTCAGACCTAAAACTTCAGAAAACCCTAAAACCTAAAACCCTAAACTCTCAATCCTATATCCACAAATCCTCGAACGAGAAACCCTAAACACCTCAACCCTAAAACCCTAAAACCCCGTTCACCCCACAACTCGAAGCGCCGAGCCCCGAGCCCCCCCCCCTTGTTTAGCGCGCTTTGCCTGAAGGCCCTCCAGCAGAGGCAGGAGGTTCACAAGCCTCAGGCAAGGACCGAATCGGGCCTTCTACACGCCCATGGCTCCCATGGGTCTTCGGCAGTTTGGGTTTAGGGTTAAGGGTTTAGGGCTCGGTCTGCGATACCATAACATGGAAGCCGTATTACGTTTTACCGCTTTACCATATATCCCTGCTATGGTAACTTAACTTAATTTTAAACTACGAGTAAACTGAGTTCCTCAACAAAGGCAAAAGCTCTCTTGAAGTCTGAGGGGCTGAGGCGGCGTGCTTGATGCTAGCTGGTAGCTCGATCTCGCGTGATTCTGATACCCACGGACGTGAAAAGTTGAAAACCCCCGATTTAATCACCGCAAGATACCTGGAGTGCAATGTAGCTGGATGCCTAAACCATAGATTAGCTATGACCTGACGTATACGATTAATTTGTTTGAGGACTCTTGGAATCTGTGGACGGCTTGGTACATGCATGAGCCTCCCGGAGTTCTGTGGCGCTCCCGGTGAGAGAGGGAGAGACAGGGAGAGAGTGAGAGTGAGAGTGACGGAGTGTGTTAGAGTACCGACAACCCCTGCAGCATACGATCTATGCTACCACAACACCCAGCAGTAGTACAAGCTTGGAGCCATTTGCAACTTGGCATTTCTGATTCTAACTAAACCCTACACCGCAAACTCTAGACCCTTTTTATGAAGCAGCGGACTTGGTTCATGCCAACAGACGGGAAGATAACCCCCCTGATTTCGACCCAGCAGCTCCCAAAGCTCTCCCCGCCGCAGCGCTTCAACGTCCAGGCCTCATGCGCAGACAGTCGGCTGGACCCCCTTTTTTGAACGAGGTCTCTCTGAAGTGCCTCCAGGGTCCAGCCTGAACTCTAAACCCGCTTCTTTTTGCTACTGGACTCACGAAACCTTGAAACCTGAAGGTTTCAATGAAAAACCTACACCACCTCCGGAACTGGAAAAAAAGGAGTTCTGAATCGGAAACCTAACACCGCAAACCCAAAGAAGAGGCTTGGGCCCAATTCTTTCCGGTAGATCGGGCCTAGAAGAGCCCGGGAAGGCCTAGGATTCACCTAAAGCTTGGACTGTCGTAGCTCTGTATAATATATAGGGCCCTTCAGAATTAGAACAGGATTTGGGGCCCATAATGCTACAATTATAATAAAGAACCAAAGTATTGGCAATTGATTAGGCCCCTACACTAGATCTGTAAAACCGACTGCATGGTTAGGATGCGACGGTAAGGTAGGCAACAAACAAGAGACTCAGAGCTAGATTTCTGGTTCTAAGGCAGGTTCTAGAGCATGTAAACCTCTGAAGCATAAACCCCCTTTCTTAAGGGCCCTGAAAATGGGATCCCGACTACACCTTGTACAAGGGGGCATGTCAAAGCCAAAGCCACGAATACGGTCTACTTGGATGCTAGACAAGTTCAGAAAGAACATGTAAACATATCTTATACATAAGGATACCACACTTCAAGTCTCCGCTTTGGCGAGTGTGGCGAACATATGCTGAACTATGCCATGACAAGTCTCCATGGAACAATTCGAACTAGGTCCTCAGCTTCATCTACGTCCATACGCGTCATGATTCTGCTGACTTCATACAGGCTTCATCTCAGCAAGACTTCGGCCTCAGGCAGATCTGCGAAGGCGTGCGTGCAGCAACTGACTACGCAATGCGGTTCGTATCATGCAATAATCGAGCTTTGTGGGTTCTTCTCTTCAACTGTCAACTCAGCGTAAGCCCGAAAACCTATCAGCCCCATTCGCCATCTAAGTTGTTATGTCTATATATATATATATACATAAACCCCGTGGAGAGTATGAATGCAAGAAAGCGCAACTCAAAAGACTACACCCGAGCAGCTCAGAGCTCTCACGTCTGAAGCATCCCAACTCCCAAACTTCCCTAAACCCTAAACCCTAACTAAACCCCCAAATCCTAAACCTTAAACCACCAAATCCCCTTTTTGAACCCAGACTCTGCCGCAAATCCTCTAAACCCTAAGCCCTAAACCGTAAATTCCAAAATCCCCAACCCCATCCTGCTGGGAACCCTGCGCTTGGCTTTGTAGTCCACGGACAGTAGCAAGCTGCCGACCGTCACCTGCAAACGCGTTCTGTAGGGTGGAGGTTTATAGGGTTTGGGGTTTAGGGCTTATGGGGTTTAGGCGGTTGAGGGTTAATACTTCGCCAATTATGAGGGTTAGTAGAAGAAAGATTACAAGAAAGGCTACTATAAGGGTTCCTGTAAGGATTCTGGGTAGGATGTAATGTAGGAACCTGATCAGGAAACTCTGGCCCTCTACCCCCAAAATGCTAGGATCCATATAACAAGAACCCTATAGTCAAGACCGATTGTTTCTTAATCAATCAGGCTCCCATAGTCGCCCCCCTATTCAGATCCGGTTCTGAGAGCTATGTGGTCAGAAAAGCCTTCGGCTTGGACTTATGTTGGCTGGACGTGGTTTCCGCTGTGGCGTCGAGGATGTGCTAGGGAAATGAGATGGCGTTCCTGAATCTGCAGCTGAATAGGAACTCGATTTCTGGGGTCAGGGCGTACCTCAACCCCCAACAGTAGGCAAAAGAAAATGCCATTATTCTACATACTGTCGGGGTCCATGTAACACTGAAACCGTCCATGAACCAGACAGGTCTCCACCATTGGAAATCCATCGAGGATGCCTAGAGCGACGGTAGAAGAACTCGAGTGAGCCCGAAACTTACATATATATATATATACATATATAGATATACATACATACATACATACATACATACATACATACATACATACATACATACACATCTCTCTCTCTCTCTATACATATATATATATACATGTACTTGTATGTGTATGTATGTATATATATATATATATTCACATATATGCATATACATATATACAGACACACACACACACATATATATATATACTCTAGTTTCATTCATACATACGACATATCCATGGGCTCTCATTTACCGGCTGGTAGGCACGAAGACCATGCGAAGAATATCTTTCGGTTGCCGTAGCCGATCATTCCCATTCTTGGAGACGCTGTCAGGATTAGGGCGGATTTGACGATGTTGTTTGGGGCAATCTAGAGTGAGCCCCATAGAGTCTACACTTGTTTAGGGTTTAGGGTTTAGGGTTTAGGGCTTATTTCGGGGGGTTTGGGCTGTGAAAGCAATATAATCTTGACCTTTCGTCCTCCAAATGCCGAGCTAACCGATAATCAGCAAACGATTCAAGCAGAGGCACCTTGTGCCTGATTTCTGTTCCCAATTCCGTGATATCAGGGTGACTAGTTTAGATCATAACCCGTGGCACCTCATTATGGAGAGAAGGGGGTACTAGTACTTATTATAGTAGGGCTCTTGCCACGATGACAAAAGGATTGTGCCAACGACACATTCCTTGCTTCACATACAACAAGAGCTCCGAAATAGAAGCCTCAATGATCCAAACCAGGGTGTTGAAAGTCTATTTTTAATCATACGGGGATCCGTTCTAACATGTCTACTGCATGTTGCTTTGCGTGACCCAAACACAACTGAGGTATTTATACCGTTGACAAGATGAGCGGCGCATTCCTTGTAGTGGCAACGATCGTATACACTTCTTGAGTTTTCCCAGCCTGCCCAGCCGACCAAATCGTTTTCAGGTTGTCAAATATTAAGGTTTATATAGGATTCTTGGGCTTAGGTCTTAGGTTACTTCCCAGACGCAGGCACCGACGCTTTGACAGCCGCTAGCAACTGCGGTCACGAGGGCCTACGCTGAAGGAGGAAACCTTGGCGTCCCCTCGAAACTGTGCAGCTACGTCGGGCTTAGGGGTTCGAGGCATAGGGTTTCTCGGTTAGGGTTTAGGCTTGGTGTCTCGGGTTTAGGGTTGAGGGCCCTAAACCCTAAACCCTTCGGTTTAGGCTTGGGGTTTCGGGTTTAAGACTCAGGGTTTATGGGGTTGCGGAAACTGTGCAGCCTGACAGGTGCAGACCGCAGCAAAAGCAGAGCCCAAGCACTTCCTGCAAAGCCTTCGGGCCTTAGAGCTGTTTTTTGCTCTAAGGGCCTCCTTTTAACGGGTACGATGAGGGATCCATGAGGTTTCCGTTTAAGGGTACTATAGGCTACTTCAAGGCTACTATGTATAAGGGATCCATAAGGGCGTAAGTTAGGCTCCAGAGTTTAGGTTCCTAGGCCAAGAGTTTAGGGTTTAGGCGTATATAGTGGCTACGAAAGGCATGGATTTTCTGTGAGGAGCCCCAAGCACCTCAAATACTTCAGAAACAACGGAGAAGTACTTAATCGAAATATCGATTCCATTGCGATGGTTTACAAGGCATAAAAAATGTGTTGCTCTTAGCTTTAAGGCCCCCTGTTTCAAACTGTGCCCAAAGGGTCCAAGTATTAATATGGTAGCTACTTTGTAAGTATTTGGGACCCAAAAGTATATACCCTGAACCCTAAACCCTAATACTATACTATAACTTGGGCCCTTTGGGGAGAGGCCGGGCGTGGCTGGCTTTGGGAACAGCCGAAGTGGAGGATCCTGCCTTCCTCATACGAATTCTCCGTTTATCTACACACGGTTTAGGGCCAGTCTAGGGTTGAAGTAGGGTTTTATAGGGTCTATAGAAGTTCGTAAAGCTGAAATCGAATGACCTCCGGTAGCCCCAAACCCAACGACATGGAAGGTTATAGTTACGTGACTCATTTAGATCTTTTTGTGAACCTGTGCTGAGCCGAGGCTTGCAAATTCTTAAACCTAAAACCCTCACAATACCCTTATGGAGCCCTTGATCACTTTACCTTAACACGGCGGACAGACTCTCCGCTTTGGGAGATTACAAAACTGAAACGGCCACTGACAAGATGAGCGTGAGGGTCCCTAGACCTCGCCGCCCGGCATTCAGACTTTGAAGCTGCAAAGGCCTCGGCTGGCTAAGGATTGCGGCACGGGGACTCTTCTAATGGAACTGTTGATCCTGGCTGGTTTGAGAACTTGGCTGGCTTGAGAACTTTGTGTAAAGCCCTGTCTAGCGGTTTATATGGGGGCCCTCAACAAGTAGAAAGTCCTGTCGAAGTCAGCTATAGTATAGGTAGTTTCACAGGTAGTAGAGGTACTCGAAGCAGGGACTACAAGGCTACTCAATTGTTCCGACCTCTATACTCGCTGGAACCCGGCCGGGCGGACGGCACAAGTATAGAACTGCCATAGGACCCCAAAAATGCCGTCGAGGCTCGTGAGAATTGGGCCATCACCGAAGGTCGCTGTGGCGAGCTTTCTCCGCTGCTCTCAGAAACCTTCCAGCTTCTCTTGTTAGGAACCTTTTATCGGGTATCAAAAAGGGGTAGTGTAGTTAGTATGAGGGCTGCATTCATGAGGGTAACTGTAAGGGCAATCAACAAGCGTACTACAAGGGTTCTTTCTTTGTAGAGGGTTCATAATTCGGGAATGAGGGTTCGGGCCTAGGGTGTTCGCAGCCTTTATAGGGGCTTTGTAGGTCGGGACTTGGGTCTGTCTTGGGCTGTTGCAATTTGGGATTTGGGTCTCTATTAATTGGTGTGATATAATTCGAGGTTAAAGGTCTTATGGGGCTGTGAAGAGTTTGCATTTTGGACGGTTTACAAGGGGAAATACGTTTTACCGCAAGCCCTCAAACAAGGATACGTACTCCCGAATACAACATGCCGCATGCCCAAAACCCCTTAACACCTCGTTGAATCCTACATTGCTGAAGCCCGGAACCACTCAACATTTTAAACCCCTAAATCCAAAACTGCTAAGTCCTCAAGGCACTTACTGTAGGAACATGATCAGGACATGGCTTGCCACAAAGAAGCGATACACGGGGCCACTCGGATCCGCTAAATGACTCAGTACACATAGAATACAGTGTGCCCTGAAGCCCTTTTTGCATCAGGACTTGTGCAATCGCCTCAGGGCCCTAAAACCCCAAAACCCAGCCCTAAAGCCTGACCCCGAAAACCTAGCCCTAAACCCCAAACCCTAAACCCTAGTGGACTCCAGCCTCGGATGATTCCTGGCTAGTGACTTCGCTTTGCAGCTCCTCGGGCTTGGTTCCTGTTTTCTCCTTTGCAGTTTAAGGGTCTTTGGGGACTTTACGGCTACTACTACCACCACTACTACCGGTGCCCCTCGTCACTACCTTCATCATGACGACTACTCTTGCTAGTCATCCTGCCTTCTGCTGCTGGTGCCAGATGAAGCCACAACGGCCATTTGAAGGGGGGAGCGATGTAAGGTTCCTTGAGGATACCGTAGTCCTACAGAAAGCTCATGAAGGGTAGGAGCATATTGCTTGCGCTATTGGCCGTATACTCATCCACTACCAAGTTACCACATTTCTTTCAACAAAAACTAGGAGTCAATACCTGCGGCATTCACCATGGCTGCTATACTCACACGCACTCCAACCAACACTGATAATAACTTTGATGCTGGTGGCACCGTGGGCCCTTCTTTGCTGTGCAGAGGAGCATGAGAGCTTGTGGTGGGGAGGGCGGGGTCGAGGCTTCAGGAGATGGGACGCGGTGACGGAGTTCGCGCTATGTAAAAGCAGAGCTAAACTGACGAGATTTCGGGTTGGGGGCTTGGGAAATACGAAATCAACATGGACTCCACAGTGCTCCGGACATGTCTGCAGTCTACTCCCCAGAGAGCAGCGCTCGTCCGGGCATTCCCAAACACGCAGAAATGAGTACGAGCATTCTTTCTAGGGTTCCTGTATAAGTATACGACAATTTATAACACCCAACTCTATTTGATTTAAAGCCCCTGTGCCAAAGACTTGTAGCATCCCGAGGCCCCCAAAGCCTGGCACAGAAAGGGGCGGTGCGTAGAATCGGAGGAATTGAACTCAAGCATTTCGGATCCTTGTAAGGAGCCAAAGAAACGGACCCCAAAGTAAAGAGAGCAAACCCATTGCAAAGTCCATGCGAGGCTCATCTGTGCGCATAGTCTTGGACCGACGCTTTCGAATGCCTGCAGTCTTAGCCCAGATTTCAAACACCTGTAATATTTGAGGCCCCTATTATGGTAATGCAAAGGAGCGGTCTGGGGCAATGTTTCCCGAATGAAGGAAATGTTGAAGTCTCTGGGAGAGTGTTTATAAGAGTTTGTCTTACGACTTCAGGGTTTGGGGCTCACTTTGGGTTGTTCTTAGGGGCTGAGCACCCTAGCCCAAAAAAGCTAAACCTTCTTACTTATGGTAGGGTTAGAAACCCCAACAGGTTTAAGGTTATCTACTCAGCTACAAAGTGTTAGGATTCAACTTCAGGGGCTGGTGTGCTTCGCTGCCGGTCTCGGTCATTTCCAGCACTGACGGGTGCTCTGCGTTGAACTTCGCAGATCTTAGGGTTTAGGGCTCAGGGTGTTAAGCCCTCTTCGAAGTTGCTTCAGCACCTGAACTTCCGAAGTCTTTCCCTCAACCCGCCAAGGACACGAAGTGACCTGAGGAAAAGACAGAAGCGTGCTTTGGCGTTCTCGGAGGTCAGCACAACTTGAAGCACGAGGCACTAACTGTCAACCGATTTGTTACACAGCCGCACACCCCTGGCTGTCCGCGAGCGGCTGACTACATTCGCTACACTGTATACCCTGTAGTCTTTGACATCCGCAAAAGATCACGGACACGGTCACATACCCCTGGGCTGACGAATGTTTCTGAAGTTTCAAAGTCACATGTCCGCACAAGTCTCAATTTTATTCCGATGCAACTGGTACGCAGAGCGTACCTCCCTGCAGGTCTAACTTGCGCAGCATACTCAAGAAGACCATTCTTACCAGTTCCGTTTTTCCTCTCATGTTCGTGGACCATTATTAAAGCCCCTGAACCGTACACTATTTGCACTATTTCATGCCATACTCGCCATTGAACAGGAGCTGCTATTTCAAGAAGCCCCCTGCTTGGGCTCTGCCGCCTGCCAGCCAGTACCGATTCCAGCTCGCAGGGCCATGCACGGCACAAAGAGCACCCTTGCTTGGGCTTTGTGGTTTCCCCCCTAAACCCTAAACCCTAAACCCCTTTTTACACCTGGACTACGCATACCCTAAACCCCTAAACCCTAAACCCCTAAACCCTAAACCCTAAACCCTTGCTTGGGGCTTGGTGGTTTTATGGCGCTCTGACTCTCCAGGCGACGTGGTTCAGGGTTTGGGGGGGCTCAGGGCTTAGAGTGGAGGGGGCTTTTGATCTGGGAATTGTGGTTCAGACCCTCCGGCTTGAGTCAAGAGTCAGAGAGGCCGTAATTTCTACAGGGGAAAAGCGCTTAAGGGGCAGTATTGAGTCCAAAGAATCAGAACAAGGCTTCGAGGCACACGAGGGAGTCTCCTACACGCCCATATGCTATGTACATCCGTCTGCCCCAAATTGACGTTTCCCGGCTACAGTACCTGCCCACAGCAAGCCCAGAGAAGAGGAGGAGATGTAAACGAGAAACCGGAGAGCCGACCTCAACGGGATCCAGCAACCAAAAAATTCGAGGGCTCATGTTTAAGACTTTAAGATTTGGGGTCGACTCCAAAATTCATGGGTATGCTCCAAGGGAAGCTCTGGGAAGAGAGGGCCAGCGGCTCTGGGCGCAGGCAGGAGATCTTTAGGCATTTTTCTATCCCCTAAGCCTCCAAGAGGTAAGTCGTAAACCCCAGTATACTCGTACCTTCAAAGGAGAAAGAAGGGACGCTCGAAAAGTCTTTGACTAAGTGGATCCTCAATATGGCGAACCCAAAACTCCCCCGAGTTTAACGCTCGAAGCCCTGACTCCACACCAAAAACACTACGCACCGGACATTAAAAACTCACACAGAACACAACACTGTGTCCCAGAAGCCTAGATCTTTCGTGTACAACAGCCTTTTTTTTCCAGATAACCTTAGAATTTTTGAAACCTGTTCCTAAACTCTCCTCTGACTGTAGACGCACATTCAAGCTCGGCCACCGCCGCAGCAAAGAAGAATCGCGAAATGCTGACGGAGGCGGCTGTCCTTGGCTGGGCTGACCTCTGTGGGCTACCGGCTTAGGGCTAATTTACAAACAAGGGGGCAAGCACATGGCGAGCCTCTTGGCCCGAAGGACCGTCGTCCAGTTCATGCGCCAAGCATGGAGCAGACGCGGTTCTGAACAATTCCATACACTCGACAATCCGTGCCCTAACCATGCAACTTAGGCGGGGCAGAACGGATGCTGGCTCTCGTTGCTCCAACGGCCAGGCCCAGGTTCAAGCTGTCTATCGGGACGAATGACCGAAACCCCAACAGATCATGATTTTGTGAGGCAGCCGCCTAACACAAACCCTAGCAGCACAGATTCAACGTAGAAACCTATCGCAAGCCTGCGAGCAGAGTTTTGGAGATGGGGTTCCTTTATGGCTGAAGGCTTTGAAGGTACGATAGACACTATGTGCTCCGGGTTCAGGTGCACACCTAAACCCTAAACCCTGAGGCTTGTCGACTTTTTTCGTTCAGTGCTACATTGGACTTTGGCGAGCACCAAAGATCTCAACCCTCAAGCTCTGAAGCATCACGGAGATTACCCTAGGGGCCTCAATAATTACCTATACGATTTGGGGGGGGTTCCTTGTTATAATTATACCATAAAGGAGCCTAGAAATGTATTCTGATCTAATTATTAAAGGGCCCCTACACTACCAAGCAAGGGGCAGCTTCGAGGGGTGGACTTGGACTGCCTTGTCGAAGTCGTCGGAGAAGAGCGCTGTCCTCAGCTCGACAACAAGTCGGGGATCAGAAGGTTTCGGGTTTAGGGTTTAGGGGTTTAGGGTTTAGGGTTTGCCGACAGGTCGGGGATCAGAGGGTTTATAGGGTTTAGGGGGTTAGGGTTTGAGGACAGGTCGGGGATCAGAGTGGTGAAGGCCGCGTCTTGCCGCTGGCAACTCGGAAGCTCCAGGCGAGGGCTATTTTCGGAAGCTCGAACGTTGCAGCGCAGGTGGGTCTTTATCTCTTTGCAGCGTTGGGGCTTGCATCTCCGAGTAAAGAGTTCCGGCCTGTAGATGAGATTGGCATGTATTAGTTCTCGGACTATGGAAACACACCCCAATAGAAACCAGGAAGCTGAAACGAAGAGAACAAGCTTCCAACAGGTAGCCATCCAGCTTCACCTTCAACCCCGAAGCCCTGTCCGGCAAAACAGAACTACTCACCGCAACCCTAGGCCCTTGCACAGAAGGAGCCGGAGCAAGAAACATTCAAGCCGGTGAAAACTGTCATGCTCATGGCCTTTTGCTAATTGAAGGCGCCCCCCCGCCCCCCACCCCCCAGTCTGGCAAACGGAGGGCATGGCCAGTTAGTTGGATGGTGAAACCCTGGCTTTGGGCATCGAGCTTGCGGACCTGAAGTGCCTAGACCCTAAGCCTAAACCCATCCCCAAATGTTGTTAGGCCTAAGACGAACCGAAATCACTCGAAGGAGGTCTCTTTCTTGGTTGGACAGAGTTTGGGCCAGTATAGGGGCCTAAGTAACCTATACTATTTTGGGGTTCCTTATGAGCCTTATGAAATAATTGTAGCAAAGTACACCCGCAAACCCTATTCAAATTATTAAGGCCCCTATGCTAGCGTTCAGGGATGGCCCTGAAGGGCCGCTTTGCGTTGTCTGCAGTTGATCTAAGCTGAAGCCCAAGGGTCAGCGACAAGCATGTGGCTTCGTGGAATCCTTGGGCAAAAGCCACCACTGTAGGCACGATCATCGAAACCTCAGCGCGCTTGGAGATCTGTGATCCTCTCTGTTCCACCCCCTAAACGAATGCACACAACCAGGGACATACCCAGAAATTAACGAGCGACTCTTACAGCAAGCTTTTTGCTAGAGAACCTTGTCTGGGGAGCTTGGGAGCAGACTAGAGGGGCCTTCACGATTCTTCAGGGACTTTGAGCGATAGTGACACTGACTACTCCTATCTTGCTGGCGACCTCCATCCGGAAAGGTTGCAGGGCCGATCGAAAAACCAGAACCCGGCTCCTGAACCCGCCTTTGCAGCTTTCGCGACAGAAAGCAAAGCATCAAGCCAGCGGGAGGGCCAACTACAGCACAAGCAAATAGCCCTAAGCAGGGTTGTTCTATAATGCTCCGACCTCGATCCCCAAAACGGCACCAGCATTTACCCTGCTTCCCTCGAGATTTATGGCGTAGGTAGTTGGAACCGGCAAATACCTGCTGCGCGGGGATGCCTGTGAGTCTTCGTGCCCGCCGCACTCTCCGCACAAGTGTACGTTCGAGTGAACCAGCAGCAAGAGGAGGGACAATCAAACACAAAAACACGATGTGAATTGGCATGCGGGCAAACAGATCGACAGATCGATTCAGCCAGTGAAATTCGGGACAACATACCGATATCCGAGCAGCGACAGCGCACTGCATCCAACTGCGAAGAGCAAACACAGCCCGGTCCGGTCCTTCGAGTGTTGGTTCAAAGGCACTGGTCAAATGACATGTACACCTGCGAAACCACACGAGTTGATTCTGAGACTGATGGCAGACATCTTCAGTTGAGCCTGCTATGGCGGTGCAGCTGCAACAAGGTGCAATGCTGAATACGGATATCGCGATCCGGATGGTATACCGTCGATGCCGACTCACAGACACATGTGCACTAGCGTCAGTGTTACAACCTAGTAGCAGTGGTGGTCGAAAGTTTAGCAATAGAAGTAGAGGCAGAGCTAGAGGTGGAAGTAGAAGCCCCAGAAACAGAAATAGATGTAGAAGTTTGTAGTACAGGATGAGGAGGAGGCGGAGGAGGAGGAGGACGAGGACGAACAGCGGCGGCAGCAGGAGTAGGGGGAAGCAGGAGCAGTAGAAGTAGCAGCAGCAGCCTTAGCGATCAGAAGATCTTCCGTGTATTGTGCATGCCCTTTAGACCATTACAGTGTCTTCTGAGCAGGCTCGGGCACTTCATTGCTTCAACATTCAGATCTGGCGGGAGAGGTTATGATGCTAGGTTCAGGCGTGAGGATCGCTTCAAGGAGTAGCGCGTGGACACAGGTGCTCTAGGAGCCCACATCTGTCATCCTGTCTTGGACCCAATAACCTCTAATCTCGAAACCTTTACACCTGAAGCCAACACTCTAATCCCGCAATTGAAACCGACGAAGGTTTCTGAGTCGGGAAGATCGGTTCGGGATCCTTTTCAAGTTTTGGCAGACCTTGCAGAAGAAGTTGATTCTTAGCATGAACACGAGTTTCGGCTTAGCTCAAGGTCGTTTCTGAGCCCCAAAGCCGCTGCTCCTCGAGCGCAAAGAAACTTGATTGCGAAGGGGATGGCAACCATCGTCGCCAAGCACACCTCGGCGAATTCAGCGGCTTTTCTTGTGCGTTGCTGAGTTCACGTCTTATAACCGATGGACTTCAAAAGGCCATTATTGCCCGAAGTACACACTATGAGGTTCGTACGTTGCGACTTTGGACTTATAGTCTTAAAGAGAGTTGGTGCTGGCGGAGTGGCTGAAGGACGCTCGCTCGAGCTGTGACTCGGAGCAGAGTTTGCTCTCATACCACAAAAAGAGAAGCTGAGGTAGTTGAAGGCACACCCTCTGCAGCTTGGCCACCACCGCAGAAGCATAGGACATCCAGGGTGCCAGATCTGGCCACAAAATGGCCTTGGGTTGCTTTTGATTCCTTTAAGGCTCTGTCGGGATTCTGGCGGACCGGAGCTTCTGGGGGCCTTGAGGGGCAGTAGTTTAGGCATAAGGAGGGTCTGTCAGAGCTTGTGGTTTTGTTTTGAAGGATTCGGGATGATCCAGGGTTGTCCTAAACCCTAAACCCTAAACCCTAAACCCTAAACCCTATAATAAACCCTATACCCTAAACCCTAAACCCTAAACCCTATAATAAACCCTATACCCTAAACCCTATAATAAACCCTATACCCTAAACCGTGGGTTCGGGCGCCTCAGAGCGCGGGCTTTTCGCAGGTCCGTATGGGTGTTTTTATCGGGCTTTGCACCTACCTATAGTCTCATGGTTGTTCCTTTTTTTGGGTTTGACCATTTATATAATATTGCACCTACCTATAGTCTCATTGTTGTTCCTTTTTTTGGGTTTGACCATTTATATAATATTGCACCTACCTACAGTCTCATTGTTGTTCCTTTTTTGGGTTTGAGCATTTATATAATAAGGGTTTTATAAGGTATCCCCAAAAACGAACATAATAAGGGTTTTATAAGGTATCCCCAAAAAGGAACATCAATGGAGGCTATAGGTACGGGCTTCGAGGCGGGGCTGCAGTGCTTTATCCGCCCAGCTCAGGCTTTGTAGGGGTTCAGGGTTTGGGGTTTCGGGTTTGGGATTTAGGGGGTTTGGGGTTTCGGGTTTAAGGTTTTTTGACACCTTTTTCCAGCGGGTTTAGGGTTTAGGGGTTAAGGGTTTGGGATTTACCCTCTTAACGCAAGAGTGCAAAGGGACAGCCGTGGATGAGAACGGATCGAAGCCTGGCTGAAGATCAACTGAAGGTAAAGAGCCGGAGCCTAAACCCAAAACTCGAAACCCTAAACCCAAAACCAGAAGAACTTGATGGGTCGGAAACACCTCAAACATGGCCCAAGCAATCCCACGGTCTGCAAGCCAGAGATCATCGGCGATCGCCGCAGCCGCTGAGGCACCCCAAATGAACATGGCCCAAATAGTGTTGCCTTTTAGGGCTGTAGGGCTTTCGGGTCCTATGAGGGTTTAAAGCTTTGGGGCTCTGGGGTTTTAGGGCTTCAAGAACTTCTAAGGGTTTTGAGCTCTAGGGTTTATGGTGTAGCTGTGTGGGAGGACCTCCGCTGCCTACCCGGGGATTTTAACCGAATCGAAGTTGTGGGCTCCTCCTGTTGTCTTCATGATGTACTTGTTTGCCGGTAGTGTGTCGATGGCTGACCTGGTTTGGGCTGTCCCACCTTCCTCAACCCCAAACCCTAAACCCTAAACCCTAAACCCTAAACCCTAAACCCTAAACCCTAAACCCTAAACCCAAACCTTAAAACCTAAACCCTAAAGTTCCGGTTCAAGGTCTGCCCGGCAGCCCTTCTCAGCCCAGACGGGTCCCTGAACTGGGTTGATATAGGGGCCTTAATAGTTAGAATAGGGTTTTGGGGTATATGATACTATAGTCATAATAAGGAACCCCCAAAAAGTATTGGTAATTATCTAGGCCCCTATATTACGTGCTCTGACAGGTTGCTAGCGCAAGAGTGTCTTTGTTGTTTGCTGCTGCTTCTTTTGTGTTGTTCCTACGGGGTGGTGCATTTCTTTCAACTGTGGCTGCCGGGGGATGTTTTTTTTTTTTATGCTGAGGGGCGGCGGACTTAGAGTCTTTGTTTTTGCTGGTCGCATCTCTTGGTGCTTCTGGTGGGAGGGGGGTGTTTGTTTGTTGTTGTGTTGTTGCTGTTCCTGTCGGGTGGGGGGGTCCTTTTTTGTGGTGGTTGCTGCCCGGAAGCGCTCGCTCACTCACATGTTGCCGGGGCTTTGTCTGCGAGATTCTGCGAGCACAGCAACCAAACACAGCGACAGCAAAAGCAAACTCCCAAGTTCCAACGCAGCGAAATCGTAGCAATGGCCATGCACGCAAGAAACACGTCAGCAAGGCGTCCGAACTTCCACTATCCGAATTCCGAAACGCTAAGAAAACCTAATCTTCTAAACCTTAGGAAAATAAGAAGCTCTGAGCCCTTCCAATCCTTAGTTCCGCTGGGTGTTCGATGCTAGCAAGCTGCAGGTCAGATCCGTAAATCCTGCAGTGAAATGCAGACGCAGGGCTTGCCGGGGCATGGGTAGGGATACGCGTCTCCAAAATCCAACGGAGCGACACAACTGCAAGCCGAAGCCGTAAACGGTGTCTGGAAAACTATACAATTTTGCTGCTGGGGCAGAGAGCTCTTCGCGTTTCATACGGCATTGATTTTTGCATGGTCCATGGTAATTGGCTAACACTTGGACCGACATCTTGTCAAGAGGGGGCCAGGGGTTCCACTGGAAGAGGGGTTAGGGGTACGTGCTGCCGTTCGAAGAAGTCCTAATACATTTCTATCAGAGCAACGTCTCAATTACTATCCTATACCTAGGTGGGCATTGAACTACCCTAAACCCTAAGCCCCGAGTTAAACCCTAAATGGGCATACGCTTCAGGGTTAGGGCTTTGAATGTCGGGTTCTAGAGTTGAGGGTTGAGGGTGGTTTAGAAAGTGTCTGTCACTATCGTGCAGGTGTACATGATGTGGGCTTATAAACCAGACAGGACAAAAACAGAAAGGCCATCCTATCCAGGGCATGAATTCCGCGCTTGAACTAGGCATTCAACAACCAAGTTCTGCAGGACGGACCCGAGTCTGCGAAACCTCCACGTCAAACCACATCCCCGGGCCGCATCCTGATCCGCTGATCTCGACCCCCTCGTCCCACTCACGTCGTAGGGTCTCCTCAGCACTACAGGAGACAGGGCCTGGAAACGCGACATCGGAGTTCTACGGGTGCTTGGGTTAGTAAAATGATCCAGGAACAACCCTCAACCCCTAAACCCAGGAATTCTGCCCAAGAGGCATTGTACGCCCCTGCCATGCTCAAGATCCGGATGACGGCATCCACCTTCATGGCAGCGACTCGGGCGCCCAAAAACGCTGCAGTTTGTGTTTACGGATCAGGGTTCATTACTGTTTCAGCACTCACAACTGGGACCAGCCTGGAAAGGAGGGTCTGGGCCGTTTTGGGTCCCTGGTTTGCAAACACCGCGCTTTTCAGCTGTACTATAGGGGCCTAAGTAATTACCGTTACTGTTTTGGGGGCTCTTTAATATAATCATAGTATAATATACCCTGAAACCCTACTGTAATTATTAAGGCCCCTTTTTACACAGCCTACGCTGTTGGCTCGTCTGGTGATCTGCAATTGTGATCCTTTTTGCAGCCAGGCCTCCTGAGGAAGCCCCTCAATCCGAGACTCCCAACACCGCAAGAGTGCCACAAATGATCCGGAAAGCCCGCTGGCAGGGAGTTTTCGGGCGGGAGCAACCACATAGCCGAGACTTATACCCCTTCACCCTATATGAGGTATCGCAGCACTCTAAAGCCTAAAACAAGTGAAACTAAGCATGCCTCCAAGCGACCCACCATCCACACGATACGGAAAACAAAGCTTAGCATCATCTTGAAAATAGTGTGGCTACGCCGGTGACAATCATCTAAACCAAGAGTTGAAGAACCGGCATGACAACAGCAACAGTGGTGATGGTGATGATGACGGTGATGGTGGTCATGATGTGGCATTGAGTCTGTTGCATGCCAGAATACGCTGCCAGCATAACGGGAAGTGTACTGACTTGAAAGCTCAATAGCATTCACGCGAGCAGTGGTCGTCACAGTGGCGCTACGTGCCAACAAAGCATGAAGTCGCCTGTCGCCATCATCTTACAGTGGAATCGAGCCATTCAGGTTGTTCATCCTACCTACACACAAGAAGAAAACAAGAGAAGGTCTGGTCTTGCACCCTCTTCTAAAACCACGGCATGGACTCTTTCATCTATTGAAGCCTTATCAAGCACAAAGGCACTGCTTCAAGTCATAGAACCCCGGAAAAAACACCGTAGAAACCCATCAAAACCTGCTCAACGCTACTTACCGTCAACAAGCAAACAAGCCTTCCAGCCCCCTTCGGAACAACCTTTTCATACGCCTTACTTACAACCAAATACAGCCCGCATGAACCCGTTGGGACCGTTTTCACCGTAAAGACATCCGTCGGCCTCCGCCTCTTTGCCTTCAATAGCCCGGCGGATCCGCTCTTCGTCCCTGGGGTTGGAGCAGCGGGCCTCAGTCGACATCCGCTTATGACCACGGGCTTCTTTCAGCGGATCCTATAGTTAGTGAAGGCCTCTTTCAAGGTTCTAAGTTTCGACTCTCACACTCGCACAAGGCTGGCAAGGTTCTACGTTTAGGGTTTAAGCGTTGGTTCGGCATTTCAAGGTTATCAGGGGCCTAGTCTGCTAGATTGCTACGGCTCCAGGCTGGGTGGGTTTGGGTTTTCGAGTGTATAGCTTGCCAACTGGACGGATGCTAGGGGTTTGGCTCTTTCCCTATAGTCCCTTTTATGTCTATAAAAGTCTACTATACCCCAAAACACTATTCTAATTAGTAACATTACTCCTGTATAGTCCCTGTTATAGCATTATTCCCCTATAGTCCCTAGTATCGCTAAAGTATACTATACACCAAAAGCCTGTTCTAATTAGCAGGACCCCTATATTAGTCATCGAAAGTCTGCTCTCGACAGCCCATACCCCTGCTTGGGTCTGGATGTGAGGGTTTGATGCATCCCTGCTGGTATACACAAACTTCACCATCAAGAGACCAACGGCCATCCCGATCGCACTGAGGCGCCATCATCTGTGCAAGTCTACAGTCAACCCCAAAAAGTTGCAAACAGGACGAATAGTGCTGGGATTTCCTATGCATTACTCTTAAGGATTGAAGCTGTTGGGTTTCCAACTGTTGGGCTTCTACTATAAGCCAACATGGAAGAACCCCTCCCCACAGGGTCCCTGCAATACCTAAAGCCTAAACTCTTCCGCAAGCAAAGCTGCGTTCCAGGCTAGTCGAGCTTGCAAGTCTGAACACCGCGTGCATGCCAACAACTGCTTGGTAAGCTCTACCGATTCCGATGTACCATACTATTACTGTGCTCATTTAAGAGCCTTCAAGTTTTAAGGACCCGCCCTTTTTTTTTGGGGGGGGGGTTTAGGCTTCCCAAAGACCAAACGGTGCCAGCGGCATTTCGCACCGAGTCGAAGTGCAACAGCTCCCTTTGAAGCAGGAGTTCCTCCCGGAGGAACCAGGCTCAGGGTTTATAGCTTGTTTCTTCTTGTATCTGGGTAGTTCTCTAAACTAGGGTCCTGTTTATAAGGGCGCCGTACTATGTTTGAGATCTAAAAGGGGACCCTAATTTAGAGAACTACTTATTTTTTTGGGGGGCCCTGGGTTCGGGGGGGGCCACCAGATTCGTGGTTGTGGAGCCGAACCCTTTTTTGAAAAGGCTTCTGACAGCTTCTGACCGAGCGACGACCCTGAGCTTCTGCAGAGCATCGACGGGCCCGCCATGCCACCGAAACCCCAAAACAAATAATTATGCAACCTCAACCTCAACACGCTCGGATTGTGGAAAACTTGGTATCGAGATCGGAACATCGAAAGGAGGGGATTGATCAAACCCAGATCCCGAATCCCAACAACTAAACACTTCAGATTGCGCGCCCGTTGTCCCACACCCGAAGCCCTGGCGAGACACGCCTTATAACAAAGGTCTTAGTCTTTAAACATCACAGAGAGCGATCGAGTACTCCAGCGAAAACTACACAGTGTCGAAGGCTCTTTGGCGGCTTGGTCCCCAACCCACCCCGCCTCACCCTCGAGGTATACCTGCCCGAACAATGCCACGCAAGCGGTCGATATCCTGACTCCACATTGGCTCAGAGTTGTGGCTCAGCTACGAACGCGGTTCGATTAGTATAAACCCCTGATCGGCAACCCCGTTCCGCTTACAGGAATTATGGTAGGCCAAGATTAGCGCCCCGTAAGTCAAGGCAATCAGGGGTCTACATTAAGTGACTAGGAAATTTAACATCGAAAATCAGGTCCAGACATGGGGATCATAGGCTTCAAATACTGCTGCCGCTCTCCAAACCCCACTATCGGGGCTCCTCATTGTAAGTGTAGTAAAATATTCCCCACAACCCAGTTTGACTGTATAGGACCCAAACCGAAAAACCTTTGAGGAATTTTGGGCCCTGGATGCGCTAGACTCCTTTGCTCAGCTCAGTTTGGGACCTGCGATGAAGGTTTCTGGGTTCAAGGAAGCGCAAGAGCAATTCTTCAAGTTGTGGTCAGGGCTGCTTCATTTCAAAAGAAGTTGCCGAGCCCGAACCCTAATTCCACAGTCGTATAAACAACTGTTACGCCGATTTTGGGAACCCTGAAACGCCTAAAATTATATTAACTCGCAATCCCTAAGCCCAATGAAATAAAAAAATGTAAGCCCCGTGAGAACCTTAAAATCTAGGTGACCTCAAAATCTCTCCGCACAGCCGCGCTGGAGCGCAAGAAGGGACCCCAACAAGGCACCTACACATAAACCTCTGAAGGTAGTATCCCCACAAGAGGGTATAGGCTTGCACAAATTGCGCGGTGTCGTCGTTGTTTGCTCTGTCGAAGCGTGTACGGCGGCTTACGGTTCAGAGGCCAGGGCTTTGGCTTACATGCAGAGTGAGGATCAATACTTGGCCTTTAAGCGACGGTACCGGTGTTAAACGTTAGAACTAGACCAACCAGACAAAGAATCGTTTTTACCTGCCGGGAATGAATGAAGCCTGCGCATCACTCCTCACCCCAGGCGAAATCGAACCCTGAATCTTCGACACAAGTCGATAGATGCCAACTTTGCTTGGGATCTTTCCATAACCCGCCTTTCTGGGCCATGACATTAAAATCTCCATTGCATTTGTCTTATGGTTATTGGTGGAAAACGTGCAAATAAACGCATTGACCTTAAAGCGCCAACCATTGCTTCGAAGAATGCACCACTTTGCCGCCAAGGTGCACGGCCATGTTGCCCGGCACGCCGAAATGCAAAAGGTAGACCTCGATAGCCAAAGCAGGACATAGACAACATATTGATAGGATGTCCCAAGCGCGGCAGCAGAATCGCAAACACAATGCACGTAGACACATGTACGGGGCTGTCTGAGAATGAATCAGGACCTGGAGGTGTAAGGCCGAGATTCTTTGGGTAAGGAGACCCATGATATGGGTGTGGTTCGGATTCGACAGGCTGGAAGCTGTGCATTGCAGTAAGGCTGCTTAAATCGCGAATCTGGGAACAGGCTGCAAGTGAAGTGTTGCCAACCTTGAATTACAACCGCCGGTCCTAATTTAAGGCTTGCCTTTGGAGTTTCAAACTGAAGGGCTCAAAGTGGCAGTTTTCGTGAGGATTGCTTTCGAGCTCAGCTTCGTTCGATGGGTGGGTCATGTCATGTGTCAGAAAGTTGGACCCGTGCATTCCACTAAACTTGTGTAATGAATTTCCGTCACCAGACCCGCAAACACCACCACAAACAAACAGTCCAAAACTGACAGAAACGGTTGAGAAACTCGACTAGAGCGTTGTGGCGTTCTTGGTCCTTTGCACCGAGGCTCGGTAAAAATAACCTGAACGGGCCTTCTGCAAACATACCCGAGGCGCGGCCGTACGCCCTGGTCCCTATACCCCACGCCTAAACCTCTGAACCTTGCAGATCTCATGCCTCGTGTGCTCTCAATGTCGTCCTTGAAGAATATCGCAATACAGGACCGCATGCGCCAACGCATCCCACAACCCGCAAGCATCCCCAGCGTGTTCATCCTCTAGATCTTCCATGAACATGGCGGGTTTAGGGGTTTTGGGTTGACGGTTTAGTGGCGGGCAATAAGTAGAGCAATCCGGCCTGTAATCCAAAGACTACCCAGGGCCCAATCCCAACCCCTAACCGGCCGTAACCCCTAACCCGAAACCCTCTACAGCCCCCCTCACCCTAAACCCCAATATGGGCAGAACCCCACAAGCTCGAGCAGCCTTGCTATACAAGCCTAAGAGAACCCAAGTCGTATACCTCTAACTCCCAATGCTGCGAAAACAAATTCGCGAAGTCCCCATCAATATCGATTTAGGTTGTAAGGTTCAGGGTTTAGGGTTTCAGCATAAGTTCTTTGCAGGCTAGATCGTAGTACAATATAGGGGCGTGAATGATTTGAATAGGGCTTTGGGGTTATATTAGGTTATACCATAATCATGAAGAGCCCAGAAATACGGCTGATGACATGAATCCTGCATGATCCATAGTACAAAATATACCATCTTTCCCGTTGCTTAGGGTTCTTACGGCAAAGCAGGATTTATAGCATGGACAGTAGTATGGGTAGTCGCCTGGTGCCTGATTCTGGGAGCTGAAACCCTGACACGAAAAGTGGAGTGGGAGAGCCTGGGCTTTAGGGATTTAGGGTGTAGAATGTAGGGATTTAGGGTTTAGGTTTAAGGTGTGCAATATAATATAGGGCTTAGTGTAGAGTTTAGTGTTTAGGGGTTAGAGCTGATGCCCCGGCACAAAAAGTGGGGTTCTTAGAAAGGGCCCTTTAAGGGTTACTAGAAGGAATACTGTGGGGGTTAGATATGGTATAGGAGCCTTAATGATTGGAATCTTGTGTTGAGGTATATTACACTACAGTTATAACAAGGAACACCCCAAACATGGTATAGGTAATCATTCCGGCCCCTTCATTAAGAGGAAGGTTTCGGCTTTAGGGATTTAAAGGGTTTCAAACACTTGACACGGGGAGAGTGGCTCCTTTCCGGTAACGCTCAGGATGGGAGTCTCAGGAAATGAGGGACCCTGGCAATAGAACCCTATTAAATAGTACGATTCCCCCATATACACCCTGGACCTCTACAAACCCTAAACCCCTTAACCCTAAACCCTAAACCCCCCCAAGCCCTAAACACCTAAACCCATAAGACCGAGACCTGAAACCCCAAGGGGCCAAGAAGCATACCAGTACTCATAGCCCAAAGTCGCGTGAAACCAGGGCATCACCAGGGACCAGCCTGGGATGGCAAACGCGCAGCTCATGGGGTTCAGTCCAGTCAAAGGAGTGAAGGTTCGGGCTTTTTTGGCAGGCCCAGAGTCAGGCTAGGATTCGGTGTTACAACTTTTAAGGCGCAGGCTACAGTAGAGGGCTCAGAGTCGGGCTAGGATTTGGCTTTACAGACTTTACAGATTTTAAGGTGCAGGCTACAGTGTCTCTGGTTTACGGCTTTGTCGGATTTGACGTCCTGTAACACATGAGGTGTGGCATCTATGGTCTACCCGTAGTCCCCAAGATTTTCCAGCAACAGAATCGGCAGGTAAGGTTCGCGAGGCGTTTAGTATACTCTGCAAACGCCCACAACCATCAATAACCCCCTACAGCTTGGGCAGTTGGCTCACACTGCGCTACATACGCATCACAGCGCGAATTTGAATTGACATATCAGCAGTACTTGCGCAGGGTTGCTGATTCTAAAAACTAAAACCGAAAACTCCGCCCTGTCAACAACTCGGAGATGGCTATGGAACCCTGAAAAATTCGTAAGAGTGTCCCTTCCGGTTCCTATGTAAACTGTGTACGTACACATCAATACTTAGCCCCTAAACCCTAAACCAAAACCCTTGGGCGCGTGACACTTAGGGTGTAGCGGGCCTGGGGTTTCAACATGCTCAGGATTTGGGATGATTTGGGTTTGGAGTTTCGGGCTTGAGGAGGGTTTTAGGGCTGACTAACTACAGGGTTTCGGCATTCACACTGGGACTTTCCAGGCGAGGCATGTTCCTCAGAGGCTGAACTAAGACACTGGGTTCTCCTCTAAACCACAAGCCTGAAGGTTTCTGTGGGGTTTGGGTTTCTTCAGTTTTTTGTTCAACGGCTTGATTTCCAGGGCTTCGGGGCTGGCGGGCTCTGGTAGGAGGCCATTTGAAAACTCATGTTGTGCTTTCCAACATACATAATTGACTTCGCAATATGCCAAAGCTATTGGCTTTGGAGTACTGCACTTCCTTCCGAATGAAGAGAAGTGCCTGCTACTTATGACTATTCATATTAATAAAACCGTGGAGTGTTTGCAAAACCGGCCCGGCAGCCGAGGACAACGGCGAAGATGAAAAGGTAGTAAATCACGGCCATGCACGTGGTGAACCTTTTTAGGATTGTGATGGTTTCGATGAGGGTTTAGGATTCAGGTTTGGGAAAGGGTGCAATCCGGGATTCAGGGATGC
Organism: Symbiodinium sp. CCMP2456; assembly: GCA_905221635.1. Taxonomy (NCBI): domain Eukaryota; class Dinophyceae; order Suessiales; family Symbiodiniaceae; genus Symbiodinium; species Symbiodinium sp. CCMP2456. The sequence goes on from CAJNDV010021802.1 coordinate 43,955, forward strand.
TGTTTGTGTCTCGCCACTTAGCAAGGACGAGATTCTTATGGCGACTGCGATTCTTGAGCCGGATAGCCGAGCAAAAGGGGGCCTAATAATCAAGACATATTTAGGGCTATTATATTATACAAGAACGATTATACCAGTAGCAACTATTCAGAGTCCCCATGCCTAGGCCATTAAGTCCTGACTTGAGTCCAACGCTTCCCGAAGTCAGAGGTCCCCAAGCCGTAGATTGTAGCCCAAAACTCCTCGAAACTCTTCACATGTTGAAGACACTTGCGTCTCTTTGGCCAAGCCGCTCGCCATCTGGGCCCCTGGGATGTGCAAGGGATGCGGGCCATGGAGGTTTTTGGGTCCATCGTTTCTCTTGGGCTTTTCGGGTTTCAGCTACACCGCACCCTAAACTCAAGGCAATGGCCGCCCACGTACTGCGGGTGGGCGGCGCTGCAACAATCGCGATCGCGAAGGGCCGACCAGTACGCCCACAGCCATGGGGACTGTAGCACCCACGTCGTACCGGTACCGGAGCACGTTTTCCCCCGGCACAAGTATACTGGTCCCCTCGTTACCCCAAACCGGCGGGGTTTTTGCCTGCCCCCCCCCAAAATGGGACCTTCAGGGGGCGGCCTCCAGCGAACAGAATTCAAGGACTCCCAGGCGGCTCCACGGTCCCTCCCTGCCCCTGCCTTGCCCTGCCCCCTTGCTGGAAGAAAAATGCGATGGCATGAGTTTAGGCCTATCCCCGAAAAAGGAATAGGTTTGGGTGCTTCGCCGCCTTATACGGCGTGGGAAGGAAACAGGGAAAAAGGCCTCGGTAAACAGGCTTTCGTAGCTCGTCACGAAAGTACGACGCACTCGACACAACCTTGTCGCAAGACACAGTCGCCTGAGTGCTATTCCACAGCAAACCCAAAGCCCTAAGCCCTAGACCATAAGGGTTCATAAATCATCCGTATCTTTAAAGAGTCCGTGCAGAACGGATTTGCTGTTACGACCCTCATAAGCATTATTGCTATCGTTGTTGTTAATGTTCTTTGCTGCTATAGTATTGCTATTACTATGGCGAAGCCAAGCTTCGAAACTACACTTGTGGCTGCCAGAAGCAGGATGCCCATGGCGGCCCACTCGATGAAGCAGCCTTAGACTTCTTGGAGAGACGGCGCAGGGTTTGGGCACTTCTCACGGTGTACCGCCTAGGGTTCCGTAGGCTTTTTTACTTCCCACAACATTTTATAGGATTCCCCTTTGCTCTAGGTTAGGCTTGCTTTTTTCATGCAGCACGTTGCTTAAAGATTTGGGTAGGGATCGAAGCAGAAGGTGAAAGGTCCAGCAAGGGAGAGGATAATAGATGCAGGGCTTACAGACAAGCATCATAATTAGATCAGAACCCCTGTATGGGGTTCCTTTTAAAGGGGTACTATAAGGGTTACTATGAGGGTTACTATGAGGGTGTTCAGCAATACCTGAACTTTACGCCCTAAGACTTAGAGTTCTTTAATCGGGTCATGGGCCCATCAAACCACTGACCCAAACCCTTGAAGCCTTTCAGCCCTAACCGTGAAACCCAAACAAAAGAGCCATGAAGCCTGCAGAAGTCTTTTGCAGCTGAGATACTCCAGAGAAGGACCTGGGTTTCTATCTCCCTGGTGAACTGCTTCCGCACGACTTCCCTCAGAGACGCTTGCATGGCTGAGTCCTGTTTGAAGAACAACAAAGCCTCGAACTCCTGAAGCTGTGATTGGTGGTGGTGGCGGTGGTGACGATGATGTGATGATGGCGGTGGTGTCGGTGGAGGTGGCGGTGATCGATGGTGATGGTTGATGGTCAGGATGACCATGCTGATGTTATTACGAGCCAAAGCTTCTGCAAAAAGACCCCGGCAGCGGTTGCCTGAGTCTCCGAAGCCCTGAACTCCAATCCCAAGGCCTTGAGGGTGTAAGGCTTAGGAGTCCAACATACCGCCTTACCGAAACACCTTGAAGTTCAAGCTGAGCCCCCGATATTGCGGGGATGAAGCAGTCGCTGGCATGTCAGACAACGGTCAGCTACAGCATTTTCGGCGGGAGTCACACCGAGAACACGGTACCATGAATAGTGATATCTGCTGTTCAACTGTAAACGCTCAATGCTGAAAGCCCCCGAACTCTAAATAAGACTATGATACTTCGTCCAGTGTTTTTTTAAGGTTTGGAGTCTAGGGTCTTTGCGCAACTGGCCTGCAACGATGCAGCAATGCCACTACCCGCAGCAGCTTCTTTGATTGAACCAGCAAGGAAGCAATTCAATGGTCATATCCGAACCCTAAACCCTAAACCCCTAAACACTAAACCCCAAACCCTGCAGCCTGCAGCCAAGCCACCAAAGGAGTCCCAAAAGCAACCCCAGAATGATGGGAAGCAGCACCGTCCTGGCATCAGAAAGCTCGCAGAGTCAAATGTAGGGGCCTTGATAATTAGAATAGGGTTTCGGGGTATATCATCCTATAAGTATAATAAGGAACCCCCAAAATAGTATAGGTAATGATTTAGGCGCCTGTATATAGTGTAGGGCCATTGGGGTTTTGAGGTTGGAAACTTTCCAGCAATTGCAATAAGAGGTGTAGGTTTCCGGCGCTCGGTATCAGTGCTTTGGTTTAGGGCTGTTACGCTCTCGCAACTCGGACACTGCCAGACGAGGTCTCTCGCGTTCAACTGGAAAACATCTGCCTACAAGGAAGCGAATAATCATCGTGAGTTAACCTTTTAGATGGCCAACGTTTGTCCTAAAGCGCGAGTGGAACTACCCTAGATGGTCCATGTACCAGCCCGCGAGTGATCACTGCATTGTGAAGTTCTTTGGTCCGGTACCTTCATGGGGCCGGGATGAGGTATTGGTTGCCTATGTTTGTCATAGTGGCGCTGTGGTGTCGCAGTTTAGGGCTGTTAGGGTTTGGGATTTCGGCTCAGGTTCGCGCGCTGGATTCCAGTCGCACCTGATGACAAATTGAAAAATGTATTAGGACATTGGAGTTTACGGTATTGCAAAAGTTTAGAATGCGGAGTTTTGGAATGATTACCTTGAACTGCTAAGCATACCCTATACAGAGCAAAGGTACGGCTGAACATTAACTCCTAGACCCAGATAATGCACCCCAATTGGCTTGAAATCCCAGTCAACCCTGAAGAAACCCTGGCCCTGCAAAACGGTCTTCGCATGTGTTCACTATTCATTACTTGGCTCCTAACCCTTTTTGGAACCCAGACTCTGTTGATCAGCTGCTAACCCTAATTAGCCTAAACCCTAAACCCTCTAGGAGCCAGCACACAAAACCGCAAAACACCATCTGACAACCTCAAACCAGGTCTTTAAGCACATCCACAACTGTAGGGGTTAGGGCTTATGCAAGCCCGGGCTCTAGAAACTCGAACTGACCTGGGGCCCCTCTGCAGGTCTCTTTTTGAAATAGATTTCGTCGGATCAACACCGAGTTCCCAGACAGCGTGAAATGTGGCTTAAATCATTATATGAAGGCCCTTATAAACTGGGTATATTCCTCTATTAAGGGGTACTGGGCTTTCCGAGTTAAACACCTATGACCCTGGTCACCTGATCATCACGCGCTTCCTCGCTGAATTTCGCGGCTTCACCTGCACATCGCAAACCTACCCCTACACCCGAAACACCTTTTTTGAACCCAGGCTCTGCTAATTAGCTGGGACCCTAAACCCTAAACACCTAGATCCCGAACCCATGCACAAATGTCGCTGCCGTGTGTCTCGCTTTGGCTTGGTCTGTCTCCGTGTCGCCCGCTCTCTCTGTCTCTCTCTCTCCACTGGCCTGGGATCACATAGAACAAATACGCTAAGTTTTAGACCTGACCCTGGGCCGTCGGGTATGGGGGTTCTGGTTCAAACTGCTGCAAATTCTATAACGGCGTCCGTAAGAGAATCCAACATGTGAATTATTGTAATCATAGTCCCTGAGGGGAAATTCCTGCGAGTTGTTCCGTCCATGATGTCGGCTATAGGAGGTGACCGTTCGTGGTCAGTTCAAGGCTGGCGTTCGGTCTCAGACCCTACCAGGAGGCTTTGTTGGGCTTTGCCTGTAAGATCCAGGGTTTTGGCCTGGGAATTACGTAAACCCTAATTAGACCCTAAACTATCGGGCTGAGGGTCTACGGATTAACCCTCAAGGGGAGATAAGTCAGTTCATGTAGAGGCCTTCATAAATAGAATAGGGTTTGGAGGTATACTATACTATAATTATAGTAAGGAACCCCAACGCATATTAACCAAGCGGTCAACCAACCAATCAATCAGTCAAAGATTCATCAGTTCAATCGTTCTGCCAGGGGTCTACATGTGGGTTTAGCATCCCACAGTTCATAGATGAGCCAGGTCACAGGCATGAGGTACGTCTTTTTGAAGACAGATCCTCACCGAAGATGGAAAGCCCTAAACCCGACCTTCAACACGCCTGACATGCACGGCAGCTATCACTACACTAGAGAAGCCTGGGACATACTATACGTAACTTTCAGAACCTGAGTTTAGTGTTGCGATAAGGCACTGCCCTTGGCACAGATAGTTGCGCAATCACTGGGACTCTGAACTCTGCGTGCAACTAGACCCATGTCCGCTTGCTCAACCAATCTTGGGTTATTCGACAAAGGTCACAGAAGGCTGATGCTGACCCAAGGCTGCAACCCTATGCCCGAACTCCTAGGTCATTCCTTGATCAAGCCTCGCGCCACTCAAAACCCGCTCCAGCATTATAATGCTGAGTTTTGGAGCTGTGGGGCTTAGAATGCAGTATACTGTCTATGATGTATGTACATATATATATATATATATATGTCATTCAGAGTTGGGGGAGTGAGGTTCCGAACATCTGCTTGCTTCAAGGAGGAGGAGTACGGGGGCATCTTTAAAACTTAACCTCGCAAATACAGCCACGAGACCCAAGTAGGCTTCATAGACCTCGGCCGGCAGACACGAACGGATTTGCAGGTATTTCGGGTTTCGGGTTTTAGGGTTGGGTATTTTCAGGGCTTAGGGCCTTTTGGGTTTAGGGACTCATCTACTTCTTCGCAACCCTGGCTTAGGGAAGCTTTAGGCTACTGAAACGTAAACCCTAACCTTAGATTCAAAAATCGGTGTGGGGTTCCTATGGGGCGATACTACCCCACACCGGGGAGAAAGCTGTGCTACTGATTCGAGCATTGCTAAGTTTACGGTATTTCGTGCGGGCCATTGAGAGCTGCAAAGGCACGGTTTCTGTGGCTTCGTGGCTTTCGGCTTTCTAGGATACCCTAAACCCTAAACCCCAAACCCCTAAACCCCTAAACCCTAAACAGGTTTAGGGCATATAGGGGTCTCGAAAGGCATTGACAGATCGTTTGTGGGTGTCGGGTTTGCCTTCCCTTACACAGACGGCCTCGCCACCCAAGAATCCTCAACCTTTAAACCTAAACTAAACCCAAAACCCCAGAACCCTAAACCCTAAACCCCAGAAAACCCTAAACCACAGAACCCCAAACCCCAGAATCCTAAACCCTTTAAGCCTAAACCTTGAACTCGTCAGCACTCAACCAGAGTGAGGTCTTGGACGATTCAGGGCCTCACAACCACAAAATTAAATGAAGTAGTTTCAAGCAGACCCCAAACCCTGATTCCTGAACCCAGCAGCCCTAATATAGGGGCCTTAATAATGAGACTAGGGGTTGGAGCCCATTGCTATATTTGTAATAAGGAGCCTCCTAAAATGGTGTTCTGAATTATTTAGGCCCCTACATTAAATCCTAAACCTGATGCCCCAAACCCTTCAGCCCCAGATCATGGGTCCTACATAGGTCCTACATGTCTAGGTCAACCCAGCAGCGCACCACAGCCGCGAGTAGACTCCCACCGTGGAATTCGGCACAACCAGCAAATGGGAGGCCTGTTTCCGCGGGTCTCTGCACTTGGGAGGACTGTGGCTCATTGCGGGTTCAGGGCTCAGAAACTAGTAACTAGGGTCTATTCTGCTTCAGTTCGTACGACTGAGGGCTCCGAATTTAGGGTTGAGGTTGTATGGTTCAGGGCTTCCTCTGGGAGTGCTGGCTTTTCTTCCGCGGCTTTAAGGCCCAGAACCTCAAAGCCTACCACTACTAGTACCACGGTTATTACCTAGGGGCTGAGTACCCTAGCCCAAAAAGGTTACTGTAACCTTTTGAACTATAGAAGGGTTATAAGAGCCCCAAAAGGTTAAAGCTTACCTACTCAGCCACTAAGACTAATGTTCGGATATCTTACCTCATTGGGCCCGGGAGGATCAGCTTGTGAGTTGAAGGTGCTGGTGAGTTTGAAGGTGTCCTAGGGTTTGGGTGTTGTCAAGCTCCTAAGGCTTTAAGGGCAAACCTTGGCCCGCAAACGACCCTCTCTCTTCGCCGGATAGTCCATGAATGGAGTATATCTCTATAGGGGTGGCTTCGGAACCCTAAACCCTAAACCCTGTCAGGTCCAGGGCAAAACAGAGCTCTAAGCACGCACCTGCTGCAAAGCCTTGGCAAAAGGACTGTTCTCCGGTGCCACATCCAGCAGCGATGAGATGTCCAAGTTCCTCGAGGTCGGGAGCTTACCATCAACTTCCCGTGCAGTTGGAGAACTGCATCAATTCACCTTGCTGTTCTGCCTTGACCCTGATTCTCCTATCCCTAAAGCCGAAGAAACAACTACACCCTTTGTGCTGCAATAACTCTAAGGGAGGACGAGACAGCTGATAGTAGACCTACCAAGGTATATCCCGCTTCGCTAAGGGACTGGCAATTACGAGTATGTAGACTATAGGGCCACGATCTCTCCGCACCAGCGCTGTGCTTACTTCAACGAGGATTGACGCGCAAAACCCTCGACCCAAACTCCGACGAAGCCCGACAAGATACGCCAAGCCAGTCTTCAATCCCAAACCATTAAGGTTGTTTCAGGATTCTAGAATAAGGGCTCTAATAAGGGTATACTGCAGGGTTTAGGGTTGTGTAAACGGTTTAGGTTTAGGGCAAAACTGCAACCTGAACATTGCCATAAAGCCTCAGACCTGCCACCCTCAATCGATCATGGACTAACTCCAAATTTACTGCAATTCTTAACCCCTAAACCTGAAGCCTAAACCCTGAACCCTAAACCCTTAACCCTCAAACCCTATAGACCCTGAACCCTTAAACCCCTAAACCCAAACCCCTAAACCCTAAGCCAGCTCATCAAAGTCTAAACCACGAAACCGTCAAACCAATCACGAGCGAGGTGTCCTTAAGGGTCCAAGTACCCATTATTTAAGGACTTTGGGGCCTTTTTGGGTACCCAAAACCATAAATAAGGACTACTTGGACCCTGAGGGTGCGTTTTCGCCTCTCCCACCTAGCTAGGACGAGCCTGCGTTGCGGTGCACCATCGAGAGCGCAATTTATCTTGGGGCCTTAAATAAAAAGAAAAAAGGGTTTTGGGGTAGGTTATACTATCATAATAAGGAAGACCCCAAAATAATATAGGAAATTATTAGGGCCTCTATATCAAGGAGGTGAGGGTTCAGATAAGCGGCTGTGGGTTCGCCAAAAGGCAGCAGTACAAGTTCCGGCGCACCTCCAGCTGCGGCCACGCACGCCGAATGCTGTTGCCTGAGGGTTGTAGATGTTGCTGTCCTTCTTCTCTCCTGTTTGTCATCGCTAAACTCTATAGTCCCTTTTTGCTGCAGGCTTGCAAACAAGAGCGCAACCCTTTGCAACGGCCTTGTCAGATCTCGACCGGACTGATAGCCCACAGCAGTGACTTCAGAACGCAACCCTAAACCCTAAAGTCTAGTCCCTAAATCCTGAACCTATACCTGCGTTTTTAGCGTTCAGGGTTTAGGGATTTGGGTCTAGGGTCTTGGCTGCTTGTCTTCCGATTCTTCGGCCTCAAAGCTTCTAGGTTTCAGGTGTACGCTAAGAACCACAAAAGCAGGCTGCAAGTCGGTATATTTTAGGGGGTTCAGTATTAGAACAGGCTTTTCGAGAGGGGGGAGGGGCAGACTCACACCAAAGTAGTAAAGAGACTATAAGGGTATACTGCTGAAATTCTTCCGACCTCTATAACTTCTATAACCCTAGACCGCCTAGACCTATACAACGAAGACGAGGCTTGAAGCTCCCTCGTAAGGCAGCCGAGCCACTCAGCTGGAACAGGCCTGCAGACTTCAAGGGATGGGAGACACAGACTACCGAGTCGTCCCTTGAACTAGGTTACGAATGATCTGTCAAAGCATAGTTTAGGGTAGTATGCCTAGGGATCCGAAAGAAGCTGGAAGAAGGTAGATTCTCAGAACCACCCCACCGAATCCCCTGCATTACAGTCTTCTCCCATTAGCCTAGGAACGTGATGCTCCAACTGTCTGACTTCTACTGCAATTATTTCATCTAGTCATCTAGCTTCCATTGTAAGCACACCACCTAAATTCTACACCCAATTCGGGAAGCCTCGTCTTGACATCTTCGAACCTGAAAGCCCCAAGCCCTAAACCAGAAGACAAAAAGCCAAACCCCCACTAAACTCCAAAACCGGAACCATTTACGGCACCCCACTAAATCCTAAACCCCTAAACCCGAAAACCCTCGACTAAAACCTTAAAGCCCCTAAACCCTTTACGGCACCTCCCAGAAAAACCCTATGAACACCTACGGACGCCAGCCTTCGCACCACGAGTGCGAGACGAAAACCTCGCAGTCCAAACCTGAACTTGGGGTTTAGGGTTTAGGCTTTTGGGGGTTTAGGGTTTAGGGTTTAGGATTTAGGGCTTAAGTTTCGCAGGGTTTCAATTTTATTTAGAGGCAATTATCTAGAAAGTAGAACGGGGTCATGCAGCGAGAAAACAGACAAGGCCCTAGTAAGAGCATCGTCGCGTGAAGTCCTTAGGGCCTCAAGTGCAACGGACTTAGGGTTTAGGGGTTTGGGGTTTAGGGTTTGAGGTTGAGGATTTAGGGTTTAGGGTTTAAGGTCTAGGATTTAAGGCTTGGGGTGCAACTTTAAAATTACCGTGCTATAGTGCTGAAACTTAGGCTGACCATGTGGGCAGTTCTCTAAATTTGGGTCCGGTTGAAACCCATTTTGAAGGGTGCCGTACTGTGTTGGGGGTCCATTGAAGGGGACCCTAAGTGAGACAACTACCCACGTGTCTTTCTTGAGTTGGGGGTAACGTTAACATGTTCTCGAAGAGCCAGCTCCTTTTTGTTTTGTTAGGACTCCCAAAAGACTACGTCGGAGCTTTTATCGCGACTTGGGCGACTAGGGTGTAGGCGCATAGGGTTTATGGCTTCCTGGGTGGTGCTGCTTGATATCACTGCGTTTGGGGATTTGACATCGTTCGGTTTGCAGGTATTTGGGCCCTTGGATGTGGGTTTGGATTTGTGATCTACTTCATGGCCGTTGATGGAGGTCTGCAGGTTGATTGGTGGTTCTCGGGCTCACAAAATGCTGGCCTTGATGTTGGAATATTGATTCGGGGCATACTACAGCACACACACACACACTCTCTCTCTCTCTCTCTGTCCCTCGTTCTCTTTTGTAACCTTTGGTATATATATATATATATATATGTGATTATATATCGAATATATATATATACACACACACACATATATATATATATAGATATATATCTATATGTACACCCACATTGTGATCTACAGCCGTATCACATTGCTAAATTCCTGTGTGTCTGGACACCGACAGTTCCGACAGAACGATCCTCAAGCCTCGCAAGGACACCAGGGACAACACGGGGGAAGTCTGGTTGAGTTTGCAAACCTTCTAGAATGCTTCGGAAACCTGTCCTGTGATTTTGCAAGTTTAAGGGTGTGTTGCTGAAACCTCCGCTGCCTTTTTCATAGTCCCAGTACTCTAAACGCAAAGCCCAAGAGGCCTTCCGGGTGCTTCATCAGTGCATAAGACATGCCCCCGGCGGCCAATGTCAACGGCTTGACGTAGTGCTCGTTGACCTGGTTTGTGCATTTAGCATCCTTTAACCCTAGAAAACCCTAAAGGTTCGAGTACCTAATAATCATATGTTCTCCTGTTTGTTAACCTACAAAACTACTATCCGTAACCCAAGTACATGAGCATTAGGTCCTTTGGACCCTTAGGGAAACTTGATACCTAGCGGAGCAGTCAGCTATTTTGTCGACAACTGGGCTTCTAGGGCAGGGCGGGCTGTTTGAGGAGCGCTGGCTGACACCTAAACCCACTTAGGACACACACCCTCTCCCTGCGTCGCTTATCCATGTTGCGAGACTTTTCTCTCAACTTCAAAGAGCACTTCCGCGCCACAAATCGCAGGAAATACTGTTTATAAAGCCTGAACCCAGCGACTCATAGGTTGACGCTTTTTGTCCGAGCACTCAAACTCTGCCAGCTATGGCTCCCCACTGTTAGGACCCCTGCATGGCCTAAGTCCTTGTTTTTTTTGAAGCAGTGGACTTGGTGAATGCCAGCACACCATACCCTAAGTCCTAACCCCTGCATTCCAAGCCCTCAACCCTACATGCCTGCACTTCTTGAACCACAAACCATGGACCTGCAGACACCTCGACCAGCCCCCCGAAAAAATGGACCCTAAACCCCGGGGGCTGAGTAGCCTAGCCCAAAAAAGGCTAACTAACCTTTTAATTGAGGTTTAGGGGTCCTTTCTAATTATGGTAGGGATATAGAAACACCAACAGACGAAAGGCTATCGACTCAGCTACTAAGAGACCCTATACCCTATAAACCCTAAACCCTAAATCCTAAACCCTAAGAAACCCTCAAGGAATGCCGGGGGCCTGGTAGAGGTTGGGCCCGTGCTTGGCGTCGCGGTGCCGTGGGTTCGGCATCGCCTGATCTGGTCTAGGCCGCCGTGATGAGGGTTTAGGGTTTAAGGATCGTAGCAGGGCAGAGAAAGCTTAAAGTTTGGGGCTATCTGCACCCTCAGAAACCTACATTTTCGGGGTTCCATATGTTTTCCGCATATACGCCAGGACCCGAAAGCAGTTGTTCAATTTGGGGTATGGTAGGGCACTAGGCTTCCAAATCCAGCCTTTACCTGTAGGGATTTTGGGGTAAGTACTATTACTAGTTCTTCCGTCCCCTGTATTACACACCAATCACCTACACAATCGACCAGATTTTTTTAACATCAGACTTCAACAGAGGAGGTCCTATGCCTGACAAAGCAACATCCCGAAAACCGTATAAGCCTTTGGCAGCTCAGACTCTGGTGCTGCCTGAAGCCCTAAACCGAGTTCGGCCTTTCCAGGATTAGCTGACACAGAACCCTTGCCTCACGGCCTCTTTACGGACCCCGAACCCCAAGACTTTGATTTTTTTCTGTCAAGAACACTCAAAACCCTAAAACCCTAAACGGCCCTTTTTGAAACCGGACATGATGACTGCCAACATTGCCTCCTCTGCCGTTCCCTAAACGGCACTAAACCCGAACCCCCTCGGCACCCGAAAGCTCCCGACATCCAGCGTTGGATGCTGAATTTCTGCGATCCTATATATAGACACAAGGATAGGGCTGGGGAGCTTCAGAGCTTCCAATATAGCGGCCTTAATATATTGGAACAGGGTTTTGGGCCCAGTATACTATATTGATCAGTGGGAGCTTTCCAAAATATTAGGGGAAGTTAGAATAGGGTTTTTGGGCCCATTATACTATATTTAGAATTAGGAACTTTCCAAAAATTTTTTAGGGGTTGTTATTTAGGCCCTTATCATCCGAAACCCTGACTGGCCCAACACTCTCCGCTTCCACCAGCCAGCAGGCCGGAACAGTTTATGGGGTTTAGGGGTTGGGGTTTCGGGTTTCGGGTTTCGGGATAAGGACTTTGAGCGCTCAGACTAACAATTCCAGTAAGTTCCAGTACGATGAACCCTACGATCGAATTGGGGCTTTGGGTTTCCGCAGCCTCGTTGTCCGGGACCCTCCCATTGGTCCAAGCGGAGCGGACGTCCTGCCACTCTAGCGGCGTGAGCGCCCTCTGCAGTTTCAGTGGGAGTTGTGATATGCATACGTAAATGAATACAGAAATAAATAAATGAATGAATTATATATATATATACATATATATATATATACATAACTAACTGTGGTTATTGCTATTGTTACAATATTACTGTTAAAGGGCTCACGGTTCAACCCATGTAGTTCTAAATCCTGGCCACCTACGGCTGGGCTGTTTTGCCGACAGCGACACGGTTTGAAGACCCTGTTACCAAGACACGCACTTCGACAAGTCGGGGACAAACGGCTGCTGTCGGCCCCAACCGTCAACTAAATCCAAAGCCCTCTTGTGCCTCGAAAACTTTACACAGTCGCACTCAAAGAAACTCTTGCCATTGGAACATGTCCTGAAGTGACAGCCCCTGCCTTTTACAGATTTAATGTGAGCTTACATGCGAGTGTCATGTAGTAATCGTCCCGAATTTAGGTTGACCAAAAATCACCCGAAAATGACTCCCAAATGAAGCAGCTCCCACATAGCTCACGTACCAGTGAAGTCATGGCTGCCCGTACCCCGAAACGACACTTTCAATACACGATCTACTCTAGAGTCTGCATGCCTGTAAATCTGCAAGAACCTATAGTTTGCGACCCTTACCGGTTACTTAGTACCAATTTTGCCATAGTTACTAGTATTCTCACTCTTTTTCTCATTACTGTTAACCCTGCCGGGAAACCAGCCACTCTTGCCCAACACCTCCTAAACTCCCAAACCCGAACTGCCAAACCTGGAAGTTACAACGGACCGAGAAATGCGCCACCACATGAACCGAGAGTCCACCACAAATTCGACGAACTCGAGCTTCGTGATGCACCACCTGCGAAGATCTGCAGCTGTTGTTCTTGCCTACACGCCGAGAAGATGGGTTTACTTACATAGAACGATGTAGCAGTGACACACCAGATTCCGAAGCCAAAATGGGTACCCGTACCGCAACTCCACTGCATCTGCCGGCAGCAGACTTGGTTAAACATTTGTTTTTAGGGTTTAGGGCACAGCCACAAGCCCATCTGGACCAACGTGGTCGCTTGTCTGTAGTTGTGGACATGTGGCAACAAAACGAAAGCTTTCCCAAAGACGGCACGAAAAACAACCTAAACCCCTTTTTGCTAACCCTAAAGCCCTAAACCCCCCTAAAGCCCTAAACCCTAAAGCTCTATAAACCTTAAACCCTAAATCCTAAAGAGTTCGAGGCTGCACCTCTCCGGTGGGATCCGCATGTGCGCCTCCCAGGCATCTGCCAGCTCAGCCATGGCTCAGTCCCCTTTCCTTTTCAATACGCTTCTGTAGGTTTGGGGTTTAGGGTTTAGGGTTTTAAGGTTTAGGGTTTAGGGTTTAACAGGGTCTTGAACTTGGAGTGTCTATAACAGGTGTCGGGTTTAGGGTTCGGAGCCACTGCTTGCCTTCTGAATGTAAGGGTTATGTCAAGGTTTTGAAGGGTTTTTGTGCTTGTACATAGGGTTTGGAGTATTGGGCTAGGGGTTTAGGGCTCCTGCGGCTCTTGGATGGTTCTGGTTTTGATGGTACTGCTTGTATTTCGGGCTCAGACCGTGCCAAAGCTTTAAGCCGGCAATCGGGCGAAGCACACCTCATTGCGATGGGTTTTTGGGGTTTTGAGTTTGTTCAACGCTGTGTCACAAGGTTCCTTCGGGACTGTCGTGCAACAAGTCATCAGCGAGGCAGGCCAACCAGACTTGGCTTCTGCCTTGTGGATCCTTGTTTGCATTTTTTGGCATGAGCTTATTGTGAATCAAAGAGACGACGCCCAAACCTGCATTCTCAATCTGGCTTTTCAAGGCTCACGGCCAAAACTCGAGCAGCAAAAAACATCGCACAGAAACCACAGCCGGAGACATCCACCAAAAGTCTGCGAACCTGACACAACCCTAACCCCCCACCCCCCCATAAGACCCTTTTACACAGGCTTGATTGGAGCTCGCCCGGCCAATGTCCCTAAACGCTAAACTCCCTAAAGCCTAAAGGCCCTAAACCCTAAAATAGGGCTCAAGTTTCCCACTATAAGGGTCCCGGGTGGGGCTTCCGTGAAAATACCACCGCTGTACCATGCCTTGTCATGGGCTGCCTGAAACTTCGCACAGTTTTAAGTTCAGGGGATGCTCCGGCTATGCTCGTGCTGTGGAGCCTCCATGGCCCCCAAGCCCAAACAGCTACAGCTGAACCTTGGGCTGCAAATATCTTGTGCAACCCTCCGCAACCCCAGGCTGTAGAAATACACCTCCAACATAGTCAGCCTTGTATACCCATGACACTGGGCCTAATATCAAAACCCCTACTATACGCCCCCCAAAGACACCGTCTGGAATCACAAACAGTAGAATCCTTAAAACCACCTTATAGAAGTCTTAAAGAAGCTTGAAAAGGCCTTCTGGAAAAAGAGCGCGACTTGCGGCATCTCTGGGGTTACCTGGGCTTGGCCTCACCAATGCGGCAGGGTCCCGCGGTCCAGGGCTTCGGGTCTCTACGAGGTTTAAGATTTAATTAAGGGCTAGGGTTTAGGGTTTCGGGTGTACCAGGTTTAAGGTTCAAGGGTGAAGGCTGTGAGATGTTGATCTTTGTTTCTGGGTAAGTATGTAAACTGGTTCAAGCACCGAAGCGGATCGTCTTCGAAGAGGGCTTAAGGTTTGTAATTCATCAGCCCGGGGCTGCGTAGACGAAACAAACTAGACTGCCGGGCAGGTTCCGCACCCAGAACCCTAAGACACAACTTCTACATACTTCATAATCCTCCTTCCTACCTTTCGACAGCCCCAAGCCTCAACAATCTCACATGCCTAAGCCCGAAATTGCGACCCGCCCTCCCGGACCCGACCGAGCATAGCCACAAAATCGATTTTCCCGAAAAGAACACCTTTCCCGGGCCATAAAACGGAAGTCCGAGTCCTAAACCCCGAACCCGCGAGCCTTAACTCGGAACCCCAGGCTCTAGCCTTTCGGCCCCATAGTAGTTCCTTTTCGGGATTCATATCTGGAATCCTATAAGGTAATCCCCAAAAGGAACTACTATGGGGCCTATGGGTAGCCTTTTCGGCGAGCTAAACCCTAAACCCCAGACCCTAAACCCTAAACCCTAGACCCTAAACACTAAACCCTTAACGCTAAACTCTTGCCCTTTCGGCCTTAACCAAAAGAAAACGGGAACTCGGAACGCAATGCCGGGTACCACTGCCGGCCGAAGGCGCCAGCGGCTCTTCCTGTCAGGGAGCATGGGGTTTAGGGTTTAGGGTTTAGGGGTTTAGGGGTTTCGGTTTAGGGTTTAGGGTTTAGGGTTGAGGGCCTTCTTTCCGAGCCCAGTGCCCCTTAGTGGATGAATACCTGAACACTGAACACGTTCTAGGGGTGCTTGTTTTCGGGCTCCGTACATACATACATACATACATACATACATACATACATACATATATATATATATATATGTACTAAAACTTGTAGGTTTTATTGGGGTTCAGGACTTAACAACATTATGGTGTATTCGTATGACGAAAGGAGATTTCGTTCTTTGAGCGCTGTTGAGCTTCCTTCACTACTTAAAACTGCATGATGCAACTAGCTTTCTTACGAAGTTACGAGTGCCAGAGTTCCAGTCATAATGCTAGTTATACCGTACTTATGTCTCTACTTGTGCAACGACACCTGAAACCTGAGTAGTCTCTTATGGGCACGAGGAAAATGAGGCTCCACTCGAACTGTCTCGCAGGTGCGGTCCCCGAAAAGTCAAACCCAGACCCTTTTTGGGGGTTTTCCGAGAATAAGGAGTACCACTTTTTGGTGGGTCCTTATAATAAGGACCCTACTATTTAGTAGGGTACTATGTGAGGGTCCCCTACTTTCGGAAAACCCCCATTTGAGCATCCCGAACCCTAAATCATTCACCCCACACCCAAAGAGTGATTCCGGCAACTTCAGCTGCCTCAGTCTCTTGGGCCTCAACCAACGGGCCCAGGAAATCCTGAAAGCAAGCAAAAAAAGGTTCAGAAGTCACGGGGCTTGGGTTGAGACTGTTTGGCTGAGGAACTATGGTCCAGGGTCTACCCTAAACCCTACACCCTACACCCTACACCCTAAACCCCAAACCCCTAAACCCTTTTACACCTGGACTACGCATATGCCAGGAACCAAGGAACCCCTAAACCCTACACCCTAAACCCTACGGTTTTGGAACTTCTTGGATGAGGGTGCAGACGTTTGAGGTTCAAGAGCTCCGAGGTTAGCTTTCTTTGTGGCTCTTCCGGTTGAATCCTGGGTTCGTTTTTTTGTTGAACGCCTTTTTCCGTCTGATGGATCATCCTTCATCCAGAATCCACTTTTGTGGGTTCAGGGTTTTGGGCTTAGGGTTCTGTCGACGGATGTGTTTGGAGAACAGCCTCCCAAGCTGCGCTGTCGTGTTGTTGCCTTGTGTCTTGGAATCTGCGCCTCAGCGAGCTTCTGGGAGCTCCAGTGCAGTTAGGGACGCTATTACTTCGGTTGTTTTTGTTAAGGGCCCTTTTCCGTCTGCTCACGGCTGAGCTCAAGAATCCTCATTAGAGGAGAGCTGGGTATGTGCAATTACAAGGGCTTAGGGTTTTTATTTCACCCAGCCTAAGCGATAGGATCCTGCATTCTCAGCCCACAATGAAGAAACGACAAAACAGCACTGACATTCTGAAAGCCCCTTTGTCTCGTCCGCGGCTCCTTATCACGACCGTGGTGCTCGTCTTAACAATCCAAGTTTATTCGGGTATGGAATTGGCCGTTCGATGTCCCACATGCGTTATAGAACGAAATTTTGCTGCCGCTGCGACAGAAACGATCGGGTCACAACATCTTGTCGCTAGGAATTGCAAATGTCCTCGGCAGTTACATGTGCTCTGATTTTAGTCGCTTCGTGTAAAGAGCCTACACCTTTGGACACATGTGTGGACTATAAGGGGGTATGAATTGAAAAACGCATGATTCAGCCGCATGAACACTATGATCACTAGAGATTATTCGAACCTGCATCATGAAATCCTCACAGACAGACCCAAACTCCTAACCCTGAAACCCGAACTCCCAAACCGCTATACCCAACCCGAAAGCCAAGCGGGCCTTGTCATCTCCATGCTCCTCGACATAGGTGGACCTCGGTAGCTCAGGCTAATATAACGCCGTAATAATTAGAATAGACTTTTGTGGGGAGATGGGGTATACTAAAGGGTCGCTGAGGGGGTTGAGGGTCTAAAGGTTTTTTTTGTAATCTTCCTTTAGAGCTTGGGGTAGGGTTTTAGGGCGTAGTAAGGCCTCTCGATTAAGGTTTTAAGGCTCAGTCTCGGAGATTTTTGGGGAATTTGGGGTCGGAGGGCTCCTGGGCGCGTTCTGACGGTCCAGGGGACAGCATGCTAGTATGGCCGGGGGGCCTTGATGATTTGAGATAACTTATGGAAGACTGAAACCCTAAACCCTAAACCCTAAATTAGGAAGACTGTTCATAACGAGGGGACCCTGGGGACTACTATTAAATACTACCGATAGTCTCCATTGTAGTTCCTTTTTTTGGTTTAACCAATTATATATTAAGGAGTTTATAAGGTATCCCCCAAAAAGGAACTACAATGGAGACTATAGGTATTGTTCGCACCTAAGTAATCCAAGCTTCGACGGTATCTTCAAACTACCAGGGCTCTCGGATTCGCAGGTTCCCAGAATTTCTCCACTAGGGCCTTGGACCAGACCCCTAAACCCTAAACCGCTAAACCCCAAAACCCCAAAACCCTAAACCCCCCTAAACCCTAAACCTTAAACCCTAAACCCTAAACCCTAAACCGTTAAACCCCTAAACCCCAAAACCCTAAACCCTTGGTGTTCTGCAGCCTCAGAGTTCTGGGCTTGCGGGGCTCCTCGGGTTGCGGGCGGCTTTTGTGCGGCTGCTGGGTAGTTCGCTGGATTAGGGTCTCTTTTTAAGTCCCCAATGTAGTACGGCACCCTTAGAGAAAAAAGGACCTCCAAAGGGACCCTAATTTAGAGAACTACTGACGTCTGGTTTAAATTTCTGGGGATTAAGACTTACAGCTTAGGGCCCGACATGAAACGTCGCATGCCGATGACTGGGCGCCGAAGCTGGGGGACAGGCAGGCTGCAAAGCTGCAGAAAATCCGCGAGAAAGTCCACCGAATCTTGGTCCACCTGTGGAGTTTCGAAGCTATTGCCACGGCTTGGAGTTGCCGCGTATTAGGGCTGAGGGCTGGGACTGCATGATGACCTCGCTAGACTGCCTGCAGCCCAACAGAGGGCTTGGTTCTATCAATGTTTGCGCAATCTGTGGTGCTACACTCGATGTGCCGTCCTCCTGCCAAGCAATATCTGGCCATAGTTCATGTATGTAGACCACCACTTCTCCCTGCACCATAAACCCCACACCGCCACTAAAACCGCCCATTCGTTCCCCGTAATTCCGAGGCTTTGCATACTACACCCTTCTACTACCCCGAAAACAACATCCTGAACGCCCACTCAATCGAAAATGCAGATCACAACTCCAAGCAACTTCCTATCACGAGCCTACACTAAAAACCCTAAGGTTCGCACTCTGAACGCAAAAAAATCTTGTGGAGAGGCACCGTCAGCTGCAGTGGCAGCATGCGCAATTCGGCCCGGTACCTGATCTTAAGGGCCGGACTCTATGGGTAAGGGCTTATAGGGTTTATAGGGGTTCGGGGCTTAGGGGATTAGCGGGCGAGGTCAGGGTTAACTTTTAGAGCTTTGTCTGTTCAAGGCTTTTGGCCTTCGGGTTTGGACAGCAATTTCGGAGTTTTCTGCTCAGGATTGTACGGCTATGGGTTTTACAGTTTAAATTGCGGGGGGCATTAAAGGCTTTAGTGGGGCGCTTCGCAGATTGTTTGGGCTCACCGAAAAGGCGCTGCACCAGGATTTCCGAAAAGCAGCATGGAAATGAGTAACGAGAGCTATACATAAGGACAACAAACTTATACTTACTTACAAGCCCATGAAGGTACTCATGCCTACAACTCCGCTTCTTAATTAAACCCCCTTTACTCTCCAAAAATCCGCAGAGAACCGCGGTAGAATCCCCATAGACCCTACTACTATAACCTGACTAGTAAAGTCTCATGATCCTCAACATGAGGTCTCGGACGTGTGCGCAAAATATAAGGGCTTTAATGATGAGAACAGGTTTCCTTGAACGGCTACTATACAGGGGGATCTATAAGGGTACTATATAGTATAGGGGCCTTAACAATTCGAATGCAGTTTGCGGGTATACTGGCTTGAAAAAGGAACCCTGAGGCCTACAAAGGAATATATTGTGCTGACGGTTCGACAGCATGTGCGAAAAAAAACCCAAGCTGAGCCCAAACGACCCTTTTTGCATCAGGACTTGTGCACTCGCCTGAATATCCGAGCCCGCAGAAGT